>JALPQI010006233.1:0-71363 GCA_025490895.1 Thaumatotibia leucotreta
TCTTTGAAAAGGAAAAGTACGACAACTACCTGCACATAAATTGTTTTTTGGCCACTCATTGGTTAATTTACAAGCAACATAATAATTGAGAATCGCTCATTGGCATTTATACCTAAGATACTCTGCATGTCTACCGGTGGCAGTAGTAACACTGCTTTAGAATACTCGTAATTTCAAATTGTTTAATTTATGGCCTATCAGTGGAACATACAGTATATTGTCTGTTTACATTTAAAGTTTCAAACTTATAATATTTTTAAAATAATACTGAAATTTAATCTTGTGTTTAAAATAAATGCGATCAAAGTGCAATCAGTATTAAAATAGATATTTTTGGTAGAAGAGGGTAATTTGATTAAGTATTCGTTGTGAATAGAAGTATTATTTTATGAATATAAATAAGTAAGTAGGTATGTAGGTACCTAATTAAAATACTAGTTATACATTTTCCTATTCTAGTCTACTGTTACCTGTTACTGTGTTATTTTGAATACAAAACAAAAACAACACGACAGTAAGTATTACGTAGAGTTTTTCAATGGCAAATAATGGGGTCGATTAATTAAGTACCTAGCTCAGTAAGTATTGTACGTGGACGTTATTTCATACAAGTTTGTGGACAAAAACAGCTTATGTGCACGAGACTTCATTACATTTCATCATCATACCTACGAATTTACGTACAATACGAATTAGGTATTGATGCGATGGAATGTGTGACAAAGCTTAACCTCAGGGTCGCGTTTTATAAAGTTACAATTTACAATTTTGTTGTTTGCCTCTCTTTTTAGCCAATATGTGCGTGCGTTAGAGAGGCACCAGCGAAATTGTAAAATGTAACTTTATAAAACGCGACCCTGGTTGTATAACGTAAAATGGAACGTACCAAGCCGCTCTATCTTCTTTAAAATATAACTAAATTCGACTCTATTATGTGGACAATAAAGTTAAGTTTGATCTGGGTTAAGAAGGCAGGCCGCGCTATGGCCTTCGAATTTATAAAAAATGTTAGAGTAGCGATGCAGATATGCACGTAAAAGGTTATTTTTATGTTGTTGTTATTGCCTTCTTAACGGCGTTTGACGGATCATTTCCGTTTGTTTTACTTGAAACAAGGTAGGTTTCTACTGTTGTAACTTAATAAAAGTTCCAATAAGACATAAGCTCTAACCTCTTGAATACAAAAGTGTAACTAACAAGGTAAAGTTTCGGTGTCGTGAGCATAAACAACTTAAGTTAAAAGTGTAAACTTAAGTTTCAATTAAGAATAGGGAAGTGAACAGTAGTATTCTGTTGAATGGGTTTGGGTATGCCTTCGGTATATTTTTTCTTTGGGTTTTGTATAGGTACTAACAAACTTGAACAGTCGTTAACGTATATATATTCAATTAACATTTAGATGGTAGAGAAGAAACTGGTATAAAATGTTATGTTAGATTTTATTATGCTACAGTTGTTAATGGCTATTTGGAGAGTAAGTAAATAATAGGTAGAGTTTTAGAAAAATCTGATTAAGGACTATATTACTATATACTTACCTACAATGAATTTATTTACTTTACTGGTGCTTACCACACGAGCTGAAGTAAATTAAGAAGGAAATCTCTCCCAGTTATCTTAAGTTACGCTTAACCCTGTTTCACCTACTTAGACGACCAAGGTTATATACCTACCTACCTAATTAATCATCAATTGATCATCCATAGTTGCGTCTTCTAGGTTTTATTTGATCTACCGGTTTATGTTATGATTATCACATTATTTTCCTGTCACTCGGTTATGTCATACAAAACTAGCTCGCATTCCCTGGACTATCAAACGTGTCCGCAGGAAAGAGAGCACTCGGCCGATACTACGGAAACTATAAGTTCGAAAGGGATAAAAGATTAATCTCAGACATAAACACGATCGTGCAAACAGCTAGTGCTAAGGCCCTACCGCGAACAAATAACGAAGTTTTGCCTCTCTGTCACACTTACGTACGAATTCACAAGTGCGAGAGGGAGGCAACACTTCGTTCGTGGTTCGCGATAGAGCCTCTGGTAATATAATGAGCGGCTAGCTAAGTATTTATTGCGGTGACTCAGACTTAATGGTCACACCCTCACGCATTACGGGTAGTACCAAAACGACATTCACTGTAGAGTCTGTAGGTACTAATCGTGGGATAGATACATATCCACAATTTTTATTATTGTAACACAAAAAGTGTACAATTGTCTTGCATCTTGTTATGTAGGTAATATTAGTGTATAGGTACTGAGGGTCAATACCGTCACGGATATTGACATTAACTATAACTTGCTGAAAAAGGTAATAATCAAACTTGTAATTTACTACTTAGTCGTTTTATTAAGCACTAATTTCGAGATTTTCGAGATATCCGCGTAATTTTGACATACAATCACTACCAAATCTCGCACACAGCACACACCGTATACAGTGTGTTACCATGACCGGGCTTTTGCGAAAATGGGTAATAATATGCATTACTAGTAATCGTTTTCAAGTATTAACATTTGACAAATAATTAAATTGACTGTACACAATTAATTTTATTTCCTCCGAACGATCAATGTAACACGTGTACTGCTTAGTTGTCAAACGTTGTGAGTAGCTGCGATCTGTCATTGTCAAGTGCAAATTAACGATTAATTTTGAAGTACATTGCTTCTCAATTTAACTTTTCTTAAAAAGCTAATTACTTTTAAAATTAGCATTTTGATCAAATCGAATAATGTTCACGCTTTGGCTAAAAATCTGCATTGCATTCCTCGATTTCAATCCTGAAAAAATAATTACTTTCCGTACAAAATGTCGTAACCGATTAATGTATTTTTTCGCTATTTCGGGGCTAGTAACGAACTAAAAGAGGTACCTATACCTATATACAGTCGAAGACAGAGCTATCTCTCTCTGAATACAGACCTCGTACCTACTTATGCAAGACGAGGCAGGATAAGTGCGTATGAGACGGTACGACATGTTAACTAGTTATTAAAATTTTAAGAAAAGAAACGGCAAAATAAATGAAAACATTCGGGGCCAAAACTCATTGAAGAAGCCAACTTTATCAGCCGCACCTCGGTCAAGATAATAATGATAGCTTATGTAGGTACTTATTTGGCTCTTATCGCTGTCGAGTTAAGAAGTACTCGCTTATCTATTCTCTGGGACACGTTCATAAAAACCGACTGAAATATTTATATAAGTTATTTAGGAAGTTACGTGCTGAGTAGTACGCTTACCTAAGTACTTCTGACTAATACGAAAATCCAGCTGTTATAAAATATCTATGTAATCAATATATTTCGAAGGTTTTGATTAGGTAGTTATTAACTTTAAAGTATGATTTATTTTATTTCAGATACGTGAGTGTGAATGCGAAAGCTGAAAATGTCTGATACTGGTAAAAAACGGACCAACAGTTTTAGAAAGTTATTTCCTAACCTATTTTTTTCAAATAAGTCTAAAGAGAAACCCAATAAATATTCTCAGATGGGTTACAAAAAGTCTACTAGCCTTGATAATTCTTCTAATAGTAATCGATACGAAAATCCTCGAATAGTAAAAGATAGCTGCCTAGACATGAATAATGATAATGGGCGGATTTATGAGAATCTAGCTATTGAACGATATGGTAACGATATGGATTCTTCATGTAACACTGCTTCAAGCCACCATTCATCCAGCAGCACCCTCGTATCGGAAAGCGTTAAAAACCATCTAAGTTCGAAAGAACATAAATTCGATATGTCCAAAGATAGCTATAAGGCTAGACCTCAAGTACCGCCTAAACCATATAACGAACTGACAGCGGTTTCTACTACATCTTCTCACACAGATAAAGTCCAATTCCCAGACGTATATTATCATTCAGTTGAGAAATTAACGGAAACCATAACACCATTGCAGGAGATTCAAGTATTCCAGGCTCAATCGTTTGCTAAACCAGCCTCAGTGGGAGCAGAAATTAAAAAAGTTAGTACAAAATTTTTAATATCTCCAAAAAAAGAAGCTGAAGTTCGAACAATACAGCCAAAAAGGGCCAGAAGTTTTTCTTTTGATAATAATAACAAAAAGGCATCTACGTTGGACGAAAATAGCCTTTATAGCTCAAAAAAGTCCAAAGATAATATAACAAAGTCATATAACTACTCTGCTCCAACTTCACCCGTCCCTATAAATCACAAAATTCCTAATATGCCGAAAACAATTTCACCATATGGGCACGTCAAAAAATCTATGAATGAAGCAGAAGAAAGGCGAAACTCCCTTACCCGGAGCAATTTCCAACATCCATCACATCCACTTTACATACTGCCAGGTGACAATAAATCAGGAAACATAGAACAGAAAACAAAAGCACGACAAAAAGTAGAAGCTTTTTATTGGCAAAAGTTGAAGGAATTAAAGCAAAAAGAAGATGACTATTTACTGGAACAGTCTTTTAATTCTACATTAAATAGGACATCACTCAAATATGCACATTATTCGGATTGTAGCAGCAGTTTGCCGCGGTCATTAAAAACTAGCAGTTTACCACGTGACAGTGAAGTCAGAGCCAACAATTTAACGGAGAACTACTCATCTAGCCCATTCGTAAGAGGAGTTTCAGAACGACGAACTGATACATTCTTACGCTTGCAGACTATACCTAAGGACGTTGATATAGTGTACAGGCACCCTGAAAAATTTCAGTCTCTTAATAAGAATATACGTGCTCGAGATGCGGCTGAGACACAGGGATATCCACGAACCTCTTTAAAACAAGACTCTCATTCCCTCAGCTTGCAACCAAAACGAGTTAGTTTTGACGAAAAGAAAAATGACATTGATTCAAAGTACATTTGCTCACAAAAAGAACCACCAAGCATCGAAGGCAGATCGAAAGGAACGTTGGCGAGCCCACCCAGGCCACCAGTCCGGACGACGAGTGTAGGCACCAGCAAGACCATGAATCACTACAGAATTAAAAATTCCACCAGTGCATATTATTCAATGTATTCCGAATCTGAAAGTGGTTCAGAAGCTAGTGAAATACAAAGGATTTTACTAAACAACACACAAAAAGGTAAGGAAATCTTGATTTGATTTTGCTTAGCCACTAATTAACAGTAAGAGACGATAGTCACACTAAACCGTACCTACCGTACGTAATTTACATCGGCTATCCTCGATCTGAGGGCATGCTTTCTATAGAAATTGGACAGCCCGACCCAAGCTCAGTATGGTAGACCATGCGTGAGTCATTCCGTAAGTAATGAACTATTTTAAAACGGGAATTACAAATAAATTAACTGTCTAGGTACTCGTATTTAAAAGGTATGATATTTATCATTGATCAAGTTTAGTGCTAATTGGTAGTCAGCATTCGAAATTTAGAGACTTTAGAGTACCTACATAAAATGCTTGTTTAAATATTTAGCCATGCCCTGTTAGCGGCCCATACTCAAAACCGGCCAAGTGCGAGTCAGACTCGCACGCGGAGGTTTCCGTACCTTTATCAATTTAGGTATCATAAAAAAATAACAGGTAAGTAAATTAACCTATCTCAAAAACTATGTCGGATAAGAGATAATTTAATTACCTCAAAAATCGTTGAAAGAATTTATTAACGAATTTAAAAACGAACTTTGCGGTAATTTCTCTTTTTGACGCACTTGTAATGAAAAAAATCGTCCCATACACGTGCTAAAACTTTTTTTTAACTCGGGTGATAGTCGCCCTCGTTTCACTCGGGTTCCAACTTTCACCCTCGCCGAAAAAAAGTTTTCCTGCACTAGTTAGGAAATCTACCTACTATTCTTTTAATTTTATACTGCGTAGTTTAAAAATAGAGGAATACTTCCCGATTCGTCGGATTCCTGTTTTGCCGGATTCTTGTTTCGTCGGATTCTTGTTTCGTGGGAAATAATAATGTACAATAAAATCACCCAGGTAAAGGAAACATGGGCCAATATTTTCTTATTGTATGAAATGATCTTCTTCTGGCCGTTTTCACGACTGCGATTCTCAACGAGGTGTAATAACATTGAATAAGAAAATGAATATTTTTATTAGTGTAAAGATGTGTCTGCCTTTTATTTAATAGATAGGTAAAACCGCGATATTTTTGTAGTATTTCTTAATAAAAAAAACGTGACGAATCAAGAATCCGACAAAACAAGAATCCAGCGAAACAGGAATATACGTACGGCGAATCGGGAAGTACCTATTCAAATAGAGGGGTGGGGGACATACACTAGGGTGGAGCGTGGTTGTATGGGAAAAATTTTTTCATCACACTTGCTGTCTAAGCGCGCCATTGCTTGCGCGCGTAGCGGGAGTAATAGAAAAGTGAAATTCCCTAGGGAGTAATAGATATGTCAGTACGTCATTTAACAAAATTATGTCTTAAAACTTATTTTTTTGTCGACAAGTGTGATGAAAAACATTGTATGCATCACGGTCGGTAAGCGGAATACTAACTCGAGTCATAAAAGCCCTCCGCCTAACGGCGTCGGGCTTCTAACACTCTCGTTAGTAATTCCGTGCTTACCTCCCTTGATGCACAATGTACTATTTTCGCGATATTCAATTTGGAACCGGTTCAAAAAGTTGCATAATGTCATGGAGATTAAAATGGTTATATCCAGTATTAAAATAAAAGGTACTTTTAGCCCTCTACCAGCCACCCAAGAAATATAAGAAATCCAATTTTCATGAAGTAATCAAATATACTATTTCAGTAATATTTACAGATTTTATTTAAAGTAAACAATACTAAATAAGTATTAATTTAGAAATTATCATCATTTCAGTGATTTTTATCCAATATTCATGAAATAATATAATACCAATTTTAATTAAAACAGCAATTTCATGCACGACAAGGAAAATGCCACAGTGAAAAAAATTTATATGATATATTTTTTTGACATACTAGTGTTATAGAAACGATGTTTCCTAATACAAAAAATATCATATATGTGCATAAAAATATTAAATTACGAGTTAAAATAAGCATGGAAGGTCGGCTGACGGCGTCGCTTACGCCATTTTCGGGCCATATTTACGTGTATTTTTAAGCATTTATTTGTTTTAACTGGTATTATTTTTATTATCTAATCGAATTTACAATCGTTTTCACAATCGTGTTACAAGTTGAACACATTGATTTTGTACAATACATTCGATCCAGGGCTTTTTCGACAAAAATTCAATTTACGTGTTTTTACCGTGTCATAAAAAAACTTGTTCTGAACAAAAATGATCACAGGAATTGATTATATCTATTACAAAAAGGTGTTATTTAATTAATAGATTTGGTTTTGGAAAGAAAATTTAAAACAAATAAAATTTAAAAAATGTACCTACATACCGTTATAAATCGCTAAGTAGAGGGCTAAAAGTATGTACCTAGATTTTTTTTATTATTTTTCCAGTATATAATAAAAAATAAGACATCGTTTGAGCGGGGTTTCAATATTAAATTCGAAAATTTTGGAATTCGCTCCACCCTAACATACACTTCTTAAGACTTTGTGAGCTGATGCCTCGAAAGAGGTTCGCTTAAATAAAAATGTGTTATAGAAACCTTTAAATGTATATCATTTTTAAAGACCTTTCTATTGATAGCACACTTATGTACATAGAAAAAAAAATCTACCCCCCAGTTACGTACGTGGAGGGCTCCAACCCCATATTTTTTACAAATATAGTATCATAATTATATAGCAGTTCATACAACACATCTCCTTATCAAATTTCAATACTGTAGCATTTACGAGTATACAATCTCCGAGTAAATCGGCTGTGGCAGACGGACAGACGGACATGAAGAATCTGTAAGGGTTCTGTTTTTGCCATTCTGGCTAAAAACCCCTAAAAATGAATCTCTATTTATCTGCGCATGACATACTTTAAAACTTTAGACATTTGGGTACCTACTAGTCTGTCGATTCAGGCTTAAGGTACTGGTCTCACCGCGAGCTACTAAGCTATGAGCTATCGGCTATAAACACGAACAAAAGATACGCATTCTGGTGTAAATAAAAGAGACACGGCGCGGCGATACTCGTTCGGGCTCGCGGTGAGACTAGTGCCTAATACTGAAAACCCGACAAAGATAATAATTATCAGGCCCTGCTCGTTATACTCTAGTGACCTAGGTTTTACACGTCACAATATTATACGAATTTCAATTACTGAAATCAAATATATAAGTACACAGTTTGATATTAAATAAAACCTATAAGTATTTTAAAAGTCTAATGTCAATTACTGCTAGTGACGAAAAAAACTACATTAGTCCTACGTCCAGTAGGCTTAGCACAGGATTACAAGAGGACTATCCATTCCTCTTTTATATATATAGTTAGTAAACGATGGAATATCTATACCAATCATGTGCTAACCGTGCAGATGAAGCTTAAAGTGTTGTACAACAATTTCAAACATTAAATGACGTCCAAGGTGGGGTTCGAACTTCGAACCTACGTAATGTCAGATTTCGTATAATAGTGTAATCAGTTAAAAGGTCTTTTAAAACATGATATAAAAAATTATTATTAGAAGACAGTCCTTTTTCTTTAACTAAACTGTTTTCCAGATATCAGCTCACGATGTAGTAAAAAATGCCGACCCCCTCTCCTTTATTTCTTAAAGTTAAGGGGTTTAACATTCAAAGAAAATGGAGTTGATGCGATGCATACAATAATAATTTTGATTTGGTCAAAGTAAATCTAACAGTTTTGGAGATAAGTTGATTTAACTGTATTTTATATATATTCGCTGCTACGGATCCCTTTGTACGCGATTCCAACTCGCACTTGGCTGGTTTTAATACAACCTTTTATGGCACAATAAAACAGACAAAACAAAAAAGAAATTATGAGGAGATTTTCTTTTCACGTACGAGTACAAACTTACGTATTGGTGTCACAGTTCAATAAGATCAAAATATAACATGGTCGGACAAACAGACGGACGGAAAGTGAAACATTAGTAAAAGGGTCAACTATAAAATCATGTCTTTATTTTTTTACGGCGATGGCGCAGGCACACATATTTCCTGAGCATAATGAGGGATTGAAACATGACGCTCAAGGTGAACATATTTATTTTTCGCCAACGTGTAACATATGACTGGTTATCACACCACCTCTATAGAAGTATAAGGCCAATAAGATAGTCTTGATCAACAAAATCTTCCATAAATAATGACCGCAATTATAACCACTGGTTGTATAACGGATACCTTAATTGGGTCTCTCCTAGCAATGAAGAAGAACATGTGGGTCAAATATAATGGAGAATAACCTATTCTGATTGGGTGTAGAGAATAGTTTGGATTTTGATGTATGACCTAGAATTACACTGCAAGTTATTATTATACTTATGGCTAATGATTTCTCGCCTTAAATACTTAGAGCACCTGATTGTCTTAATGAGCAACGTTTTACTCGTACACTTTTTTTTGGTTAGGTACTTGTATTTTTACTAAATTCACTGTATTAAGCTATTGCAAATTTATAGCAATTATAAACCATAGTACGTACAATCATAATTTATTAATAGTTGACATAAACAAATTTTTAGTAATAATTTTTCAATCATTTTGATATAGGTACCTAGCATAAAGCCGTGTGGAAGCAAATTGGAGAGGCTTATGCCCAACGGTGGGCGAACACACGCTGATGAAATAGAAGGAGTATATCACCATTATTTATCTTATTTGTTCTAATCGAATCCAAAATGAAGAATAGTTTAGTTAGGTACGTTTTTTTTTTTTTTTATGTTGGCACAACAAAGTGGCTCCACTCCACCTGATCGTAAATAAGTTTTAGAAATATTGCAAGCCTTTATTAGCAATTTAAGTTTAATAAAGACTTATTAAACAAAATGGTTTAAAAGGTCTTGGTCCTATTATCGCATCGTACGTGGAATGCGCAAGCCACCAAGCAACCACGATATGCCTACATATATTATACTGTATGTATATGTATCTGCGTACGCAGAGGAATTCTTCAAAGCACCGTATATTTAAGACCTCTCCACATTCAATTTTCTTCCTATATGTGAATAAACTGTAAACCTTTTGCTTGAGTAACGGATCTCAAATAAATGAGTTCTGTAGCAATGTACGACCCTTAGAAGTGAAAAAGAGCGCGAGCAGGTTTCCTTCATCTCTAGCCAATATTTTGGCAACAGCGACTGAGGCTGGAAGCTCGTAGGGTTGGCGCGAATCGTTTCATAAGATTAGCTTGTCTTAGTTTTTTAGACTATGCGTATCGCGTACCTAGTTAATATGTTTTTACTTACATGAAAAAATGTGTAACTAGTCGAACTTTCGAAATATCCACTTGTATAATATTATAAGGGCTGTCCGGTATAGAACCATGTTATCCTACTGCGAAACTGCTCTTAGGAAAGTTGTTCTAATTTTTTGACTGATAGTTGTCCTCATAAACAAATTTTGTAACATTACTCACTTATAATAATACAAATTCTGACCAACTTTGAATGTTAAGATTTTATTCGTAATCAATTGAATGACCATTCATTATTAAAATTAAATACTCCTTAGAGATCAACCTACATAGGGACACAAAAAAAACTATGTATATCTTACCCACAAGAGTGGGGTTACCATTACGTGCTATTGCGGTTCAGTTTAGGTCGAGAGAACCGCGATACGGCTATACGAGTTGTATGACACTGTCTCTTCCCCGGAACCTAAACTGAATCTCTTTAGTACGTCATGGTAACCCTCCTGGTCTAGTTGAAAAACCATTGAAGATTTTCGGTAGCCTAATTTTATTATCCTGCTGTACAAGAGAAATCAAATTTATATTTACTAAACTTGACTGAAACCTATGGTTACGGATTCAAAGGAGAACACTCTGTAAACATTATTAGGTAATTAATTACCGGTTCGATGATTAATAAAAGTTTGTGGGTTAGTTATGTAACTTTGAATGGTGTTTAAATGTCGTTGTAGCGCTTAAAAGTACCAACCCTAGTGACGGGAGGCGTCGGCTTCGCGGTATATCCGTCGCGCAAGGTCGACGTCCGCATCGATCGCGGACTACCCTCGCGCCTGTGCGGCACCGCATCTACCGCGCAACAGGCCATACCTAACCTTCTCTGTCTATAGTAAAAATACAAGCCGGCTTTAGTATTAAAGTGGGCGTCCGACGGCGCAGACGGCGCCGGGGCCGTCGCCACGTGTAGCAAGTGCCACACCAAACAACGCCACGCGTTCCGCCGGCTCTCCAAACATCTCTAACTGTGATAACAAACACCAAATAGCTCTCAGTTGGTTGGCTAGAGTGTACCGTAGATAGTATAGGCGTCCAGGGTAAAGTTTTGAGTTGTTTTGTTTGCGGTCGATGGCCAAGGGAGTGGTCAATGGCACTATCCCCCGCCGGCCGTGGGTCGGGTGGGTGCCCACGTGATTATGTATGTATCAAGTCCACCGCCCGCTCCCCTGGATACAGCGGTGCATCGGTCCGCTTCTGCGCGCCAGATCAACCCATACGCTGTATAACGGGGGTAGAGGGGTGGATTCGTGTTTTATAAAGTATTTGACGAAAATTCAACCGTTTTATTGATAGCGTAGTATTGGAAATGAAAAGCGTTCTGCTGTTCTGTCTCACATTATTCATTCATTACAAAACGTCATATGGTGAGATGATATCGTATCTATAGTATACTAGCTTTTGCCCGCGGCTTCGCACGCGTAGATTTTGGACTTCTATGAAAAAAAATGTAAAAACCTAAACTGAACCTCCTTTGATAGTCGTTCGTTTCTATGTGGGGTCGCAGTTCTAACCTAACCCAAAACCTACTTTGATAGCCGTTCGTTTCTGTGTGGGATCGCAGTTCTTACCTTTCCTATACCGAAGTGGAATCTTACCTACCTTATTACATTCTGTCTGAAGTCTGTTTCATTGAACAGCATATTAGTATGATATTATTAAATACTTAATTGCAAATAAACTACACGAATTAAAATTAGCAACGCAGGCATCGTCATTTCCTGGGTGAATATCTAAGCGTTTCAACCGCCTAATTTTTGCATAATTTTTGTCGAAGTTTCTATTCGTTACAATGCATGCGCTACTTTGTCATTTTAAGGAGGCACGATACCTTATACAAATGGCGAAGTATAACATTGAGACGTTTAGAAACTTCGGCAAAAATGATGCCACCAAAATTAGGCGGTTGAAATTCTCAGATATTCGAATGAGTGATGAGTCAGTCAATCAGGACTCCCACCACAGTGACTCGATAAACCATAGAAACGATATCCATGATATCAGAGGTTGAATTCTCAAAAACCTAAAACACATCTTTATCTTTTTATGTTTAGGAATACTCCTGTAAAGTTTCGGATAAAATAGTTTAAATAATCAAGTTTTCCCATACAAACTCTGGACCCCCACCATTGCAACCCTTAGGGTGTGGATTTTTACTTAATTTTTTTTAAACCACCCCTAAATCCTTAAAGGAACCTACGTGCTAAATTTGGAATCTCTAGAACCAGAAGTAAACATAAATAATTAACCTTTGTATATTTGTTTTTCGAAAATTTTAAATAAAGGATAATTATTTATGTTCTCATTTAATTTACAGAATACTCCTGCGAAGTTTCGGATAAAATAATCTTGTTTCGCCATACAAACTTTGGAGCCCCATTTCAACCCTTTAGGAGGTGAATTTTGAAAAATCCTGGAATTACTTTTCTTAGATTTTTATTCAAAATTAGTTTACGCAATATGAAATTTCTTAATCTAAAACTAAACTTTTTTTTATACAAACTTTCAACCCCATTTTTACCCCCTTAGGAGTATTTTTTTTTTAATTCTGTTCTTTTTTTTTAAATCGAGGTAAAATACTCGTAAGTACTATATAACATGGTAGAGGTATGTAGATAAGTACCTACTTCTTCATTGGCAACAACACTTCTATGACGTTTTGAATTAAATAATAGCCCAACGAATCTGGTTCCTCCTTACAAACTTTAACCTTCCATTTAACCCCCATAGGAATTTAATTTTCAAAAAACCTGAAACACGTTATTCTTATTTATTGTTAAAAACATTAATGTGAAGTTTCGAATAAAATAGCCCAACTAATCTAAATTTTATTTCCCGATACAAACTTTAACCCTTTTTTTAACCCCCATAGGGAATGAATTTTCAAAAAACCTGAAACACGTGTTTACTTATTTATTGTTAATAACATTCATGTGAAGTTTCGAATAAAATAGCCCAACTAATCATATTTCCCCATACAAACTTTAACCCTCCATTTAACCCCCATAGGGAATGAATTTTTAAAAAACCTAAAACACGTATTTACTTATTTATTATTAAAAACATTCCTGTGAAGTTTCGAATAAAATAGCCCAACTAATCTTATTTCCCCATACAAATTTTAACCCTCCATTTAACCCCCATAGGGAATGAATTTTCAAAAATCCTGAAACACGTGTTTACTTATTTATTGTTAAGAACATTCATGTGAAGTTTCGAATAAAATAGCCCAACTAATCTTGTTTCCCCATACAAACTTTAACCCCCCATTTAACCCCTTTAAGGGAGGAATTTTCAAAAATCCGTTCTTAGTGTGCCTTTAGACATTATAAAGAATCTAAATGCCAAGTTTGAACTCTCTAGGACCAGCGGTTTGGGCTGTGCGCTGATTTAAGTCAGTCAGTCAGTCAGTCAGGACATTGCCGTTTATATATATAGATAATGCATCTATTTGCACCGCAAGCACATTTACAATTTTAAAGCGTTCTTATTTACTGAATTTAATGAAGTCGCTTTCACCTTCCATTATTAAGGTTGTGTTATATATTGCATTTTATTATGAAATAGTTTTGCGATACCTAGGTAGTCATTGATGTTTACATTTAACTGGTGGGCGTATCTTAGTTTGTTTATTCTCATCATGCTTACGTACTTATCCGTTCTTTGAGGAATCTTACTTCTAATCACTTCTTTGGAAATTTTCAAGAGCTCCATGGTGGGGCAGGGTATCTAATCTGATAGAAAAACTCCAGAATTATACCATGATATTTACTTTCAATATGCCACATATTGGTTCGTCTCTGAGGTGTCGAGAACTGGTACATTTACCTTATTGCATTGTAAAATGAAATGTCATTTTAACCCTCTGCGTTAATTATCCAGAATTATATTGGAATTACTGGAGTTATAAGGTACTAGGAATTTGAACAGTAATTTTAAGTAGGGTACACTAGGTACAGTTACATGTACCTATTCATACCTACTTCATTTAAAGTATTAATAAGTGGTACCTATACAAAAAATGGTTAAAATTTTCGTCAAACCGAGCATTCCTCAATTAACTAGGTAGGCGTCAAAACTGAAATGAAAATGCAAAATAGTTACAGTTAGCTAAAAAGGCAAGTACCTAGTAAGACCTACTTAAAGAGCCTGACGAATAAGCATAGATAGGTAATGTACTTGTGCATACGTTACATAGGTCCTTGTTACTAGTAAGACCTACTTAAAGAGCCTGACGAATAAGCATAGATAGGTAATGTACTTGTGCATACGTTACATAGGTCCTTGTAGGTAATTCAAACATTTCTGTAATCAACCCGATTGTTGTAATTGTAAAACGTGTTTTATTGTACTATTGAAAGAAAAAAACATTCCTTTATTATCAAAAAATACCGATTTGATTACAAATTACCTCAACCGTCGAGTGCCTCTTGTTTTTTTACGAGTATGGAAAGCGGAATTATGTAGGTACATATACTGTCGCAAAAAGTAGATAATTATATATTGCTAGAAGATTATGCAGTAGAGTGTGATTGCAAAGCAAGTGACACGGAAACTAGCCGCCAAGGGAACGCCCCTCATCCGCCCGCTCTCCGCATTCTGCATATGTTGTGTCGGCATCTTCACTCCGTCGAATGGAACCGTAATTCACGGAACCCCAAACAACACGCTTTTATCGTGACAACGTATGAATCGTCTAAGCGATATAGATGTATAAATAGGTGACAATTTCAATAAAGCAACGCAATACATTTTGATAATACGAGTAGGTCTGTCACGAATAAAAAAAATACGCATAAATTGGTTACTTGACTAACTTTAGAATTTTTTGGGCCAGAAACTGAATTTTAACTTTTTTGTTTTCCACAGCGTATTTAGGGTTCCGTAGCCAAAATGGCCTTACAGATTCGTCATGTTAGTGTATTCGTCTGTCATAGCTGATTTACTCGGAAGCAGTAATGAAATTGGATAAGAATATGTTTTGTATGAACTGCTACAATATTATGATACTCAATATTAAAAAAATATATTCATCCATACATAATGGTTTTTTTTTCAGTGTACATGAGCGTGCATTAACAGAAAAATTTGTAGACGACGTTTTTCTTTAAGTGAATTGTTTTCGAGATATCAGCTCTGAAAGTCGTAAAAAGTGCCCCCCTCCCCTATGTTTGGAACCACGGGGTAGAAAATAAAAAAAATGGAGGTTGTTAATTCAGTTATGGCTGTTGTATCGTTTATTTAAAACTAAGATAACTAAGTGAATTAATTTCTTTAATTGAAATAGTTACTGTCCTGTTAGTTTCGTTGGGATTTATTTTTTAATTGTCATATTCGTATAATTAAGTTTTTGACCTGGACGTCCTACTACCATTAAATTAGCTACATAATAGCCAACACTCAGCCATTCCATCGATAAATATTCATTATATTTACAGTAGCACTGACCCAGCAATAAAAATATTTTCTGGAATTGATTGAAACAGTGAACAACATATCTAATAGGTTGTATAATAATTACGTACACCAATCCCTCATCCCTGTATTATCCAACAAGCTTAACGGCTTGCACCTCAATAACAAGTACAATGAATCAGTGTTCCTGCGCGGTGAACGTAAATTGCAATAAAAATTCGTCCCATTTTACTTAATAAAGAAAGTAAAATCTAGTTGACTTGACAGACTTCCAAATGCACTCAGCGCCTTGAAAAACGATTGACAATGTTAAGTCGGTGGAAGAGTAAAGACAAGTCGGAGAAGAGCAAATCCTCAAGCTCTGGTGGAAAGAAGAAACGGAAAGGACGAGACAATGGTGAGTAGCACTGCGTAAAACACACGTGTACACTGTGTACATAATATCGAGGTTCGGGAGAGCGTTACGTTGGTGTTTCATTCATTGTGCAACAGCTCAAATAACTTGACGAGCTGAATTAGTGTTGTTTAAAGCCTTCACAGTATTCACGGAAGCGTTCGATTTAAAGTAAGTACATTACTTTTATTACGAGTAAGTACCTACATAAGTTCAGCTTCCATCACACCATTATTCAAATGTGTCGAAGAAAATAAAATTTCAATTAACTGGATAATCACTGCACGACGATTTTTGAGGGTTACCCCTCATGACTCGTCGTACGCAGTGGGCAAGAATACGTAATATTTATGGGTAGGTCTATAATAATTGTGCTTTCCTGGTTGGTATTTTATTATATTATAGAACTGTCTTGGTGTTCTTTAGTATTTAATGGAGGCACAGAACGTCATAAAATATTCAGTGGAAGGTTTGGCCTGCCGACTACTATTTAATTTACTTCTGCGAGCTAAGGCACTGTAAGCCCAGTGATTTTTTTTTTAATATTTATATACAGCCAATTCTCTAATTAGAATCACATACGTATTTTTTAAGTACGAGTATTAGATGTGTACATTACATACATGTCGAAAGCAATGGATTACTTGTAGTTGGAGTAAGTAACTAGCCACTAAATAGTTGACCCAATTAATTGAACAAAATGGCATACTCGTCTACATTTCAATTGAAACATTGTCTGTTATGGTCCAATATACATAATATATCATGTTAAGTTGTATGTGTGACTTTGTTAGTTTATGAGTTCCACAGCCAACTATATGTATACATGTATGGTTATGATATGGTTAGGATAAGTTAGTGGCCTAGTAGCCCTGTCGTACAAAGTTTGAGTCTGGAACTTCTGCGTTTAAATCTCAATAACGGCAATTATAAGTCTGACACTCAAGAATACTTAAAATTGTGGATTTATTCATCCAAAAAGTACGTTTTTTTTTCTACTAATGTGTTTTCCCTAGCTAAGTACATTGTATAAAAAATGTAATAGTTAGTGAAAAGACGAATGTGTCGAATATTATATTATGTAAAACTTGTGTCTGACATCGAGAACACTTTATCTAGAGTCTCGTTATGGGGTCGGGATAACCTAGTCAGTAGTCAGGTTCAACCCCACAAACACACAAGTTTGCGCGTTTACCGCTAAAAAATCCCATTTACTGTGGCTCCAAAGTTCCAAGACACAGCTCTTACCATGTCAGGGAGTATTGGGATCCTCGGAGTCGACATTTCCAACGACGTCCAATTCCGATGTCACCTAGAGGGAAAAAGCTACGCTGGCATCCAAAAAGCTCGGTGTGCTCAATAAAGCGAGGGGATACTTTACTCCGGGGCAAAGACTTCTGTTATATAAGTCGCAAGTCAGACCCCATATGGAGTATTGCTGTCACCTCTGGGCTGGAGCACCTGTATACCAGCTTGCACCCTTTGACTCGGTTCAGAGACGAGCTGTCCGAAAAGTCGACGATCCCAGACTCACAGGCGGTATTGAACCCTTAAGTCTAAGGAGAGACTTCGCCTCCTTATGTGTGTTCTATCGTCTGTACAATGGGTTGTGCTCTGAAGAACTGTTCGACATGATGCCAACGTCCACTTTTCATCATCGCACCGCTCGCCGCCGACTGGGCGCTCATCCTCACACCTTGCAACCTAAATGGTCGCGCACCGTGCGGTTTCAGAGGAACTTCCTCCCGCGGACGGTCCGTCTGTGGAATGAGCTCCCTGCCGAGGTTTTCCCGTTGGACTACAGTATGGGGTTCTTCAAAAGAGGAGTGTACAAGTTCTTATTGGGTCGGCAACGCGCATGTGACACCCCTGGGGTTGCAGGCGGCCATAGGCTACGGTGACTGCTTTCCATCAGGCGGGCCGTATGCTTGTTTGCCACCGACGTGGAATAAAAAAAAAAGTATAATAAAGTGCTTTCTACTATTACAACTACCTACACATTTTCCCATAGGGCTGTACGGTTACAAATGCAAGTAGGTACATGGTAGGTACCGGTCCGACAAGATATTTTTAATGTAGGTATGTATCTGCTGAAAAGGGCTACACATCGCATCGCTGCCAATAAATTGTCTTTCACTTTCGGATTTCACTGTAAATAGGAAGTTTATAGTGTAACTCGAAGTTGTAGATCATAATTTTAGTGTCTCTACGAGCTTAATTCAGTTGAGACTTCGGGGTTAGGTAAGTCATTAAATAGGTATCATTTATTTGAAATAAAGTACCTAACTGTAAGGAGTATCCTGTTGTCCTACATAAATGAGATATTGAGAGGCCTCAATTTGTTTCAGAAGATGATTGGCGCGGAGATGGATCACGGATGGATGGTGAGTGTCTGAATGGCGTTAGTTTTCCTGAATATTTACAGCATATAACATATACCTTTCTACATTACAGATAAGATAACATACTTCATATTATTAAGCTAGTCAGTAACCTAAAACAGTTGAATCAGTGAAATTCAAATAACGTACGTAGGGATCTTTCGAGCGTTAATGACAAAATAAAAACGGTTTTGAAGCATCGGGTTATGTTCAATCAATGAAATACCTAGTTTGAGAGGAACTGAAACATATTTAGTTATTTGAGAATGTATTTTAAAAAATTTGGCTTCCGAAGCCCAAAAAGTGATAAATGTAGAAAACAGTAAGAATTCGTACGTAGCTATAGTTAGTTGAATTTGTGTGATGCCATGGAATTCATCATAAGAAAAGCGATATCAGGGATCTTAGTGATACAGAGACTTAATAGGTACCGATTTAAATAATGTCTACATGTTTCAGTTAGTTCAATTTTGTTATTTTGTAATCATAGATGCTATAATTGCATTATTGCTTCTAATTTTAAGTTTGTTGAAAATGATCAATCGATAATCTAATTCATTTGGGATTGCTTAAGTATAACTCCATCGTAATGGGTCAACCTTTATAAGGTTATAACATGTTGTTAATAAAAATAAACGTCCAAGTTCATGTCGCGGTCAAATCATAAATTCTGGTCAAGCGTGAGTAGCGTTTCAAGGGAATATGAGTTGATAAATATCAAACACCAATATGTCCACGCTAAGGAGATTTAAGTAAATAATATGACGCAGCTTTAAAAATAAACCGTCATAATTCAAAAAACTTGTATTTCAAACTCGGGGAAATCGAGTTTAAAATTGCAATTTATTTTAAACCAATTTTTTTGGTTACTAGATTGTGTTAAATTGTTATTATATTAATTGCATTGTTCATAGTGTTTATTTCGATATTACGATCAAACTAAAACAAAATCACTATAAATATAATAAATTGAACTTCGAAAAAACCCTTACGGAAATATGCCGTTTTATGATGAAATATTTTTTTTTATTTGTTTAATATAATGATACAAATAAATATTTCATATACTGTCAAAACGAAATAATCTGAAATGTCTCATTTAATTTCGATAAATATTTTATCATAAAACGCGTTAACTTCGAATTGACCTATTTTTTAATAAAAACTCTAAAATAACCTCATCTTTTATACAGTAAGACGATATATCGAAATGTATCTCATAACGAGCATCCTTCCAATTCCTGTATCGGATCATAATTGAAGTTAGCCTCTTTAGCACAATTTGAATCGCGTCATTTAAACGTTACAACTCATGCCATCTCTCTCTTTAACGTTATTTTGCCGGGTCTGAGAAAAAGAAGCTATCGAAAATATTTCGTTTTACCTAGTACATTAAGTACTGATTTTTCAATCCCCAGATAACAGTAACTGTCAAATAAATGTTAGCTCTATCCTTTTTTGACTGATGACCAGCGATAAGGATGGTAATACTTTTAACTGACGGATACTTTTAACTGAGGATTGAAAAATCAGCCCTAAATAAACTTTTGACAATGTTGAGTTATGGCAGTTTCTTTTTAAAGCTGCGATGTGTTTTCAGGCCAGTTCGATTAGTTAAGGTTCCGTGCTTCAAAAAATATAAATCAAAAACCCTTATAGGGTCACTTACTTGTCAGTCTGTTTCTCTGTTTTAGCAAATTTGCTACGAAACTACTGGATACTGGACCAATTCAGCCTCACATGGAACCTAAATAATTGAATTTCAAATAGATTAATTTTGTGGGGTAAAATAAAAAAAAATGCAAACTGTATCAAATAAAAAGGCTTAGTGTGAGGATTTAGACTTTTTAAATGTTTCTAAGGTACTAAAGCTATTTAAGAAATAGGCGTATAGATAAGTAACCATTCCCCACCCTCTGATCTTCGAATCTATCAGGCTGAATATCTTGCAATAAACATAGGAAATATAGCTCCTTTCGTATAGTTTACAGGAAAACCTATAAGAAGTTTATAATTATGTACTATTTAAAAATATCATAAGAAGTCTCATTATTTGTGAACGTAGGGAACCCTTTCCACGCGAGCGTATTATTCGAACTTGGGGTTGGGTTTTTAAAGCTACTAAGAAAAGCTGCAAATATAACACTAAACCTATCAATGAAACCAGCGGTTTCCATGAAAGCACAATAACTCAACCAAACTTATAGTTTCAATCAACCTTAGGCTTAGGTTAGAAAATGAAGATTTGATTTTACAGGATGTAAATTTATTAGTAATAAGGGGAATTTCATAATGCATCACACTCGAGTTTAACGCTCATTGACAATTTAATTTCAAAAGAGAAGGTCTAATGTTTAAATCTTACTTTTTCCCGATTTTAGCGTTTTTCTGTCCTAAATCATGATAATTATTTTTAGATGACAAAGATACTATTGACTACTCAATAAA
Source organism: Thaumatotibia leucotreta (assembly GCA_025490895.1). Classification (NCBI taxonomy): domain Eukaryota; kingdom Metazoa; phylum Arthropoda; class Insecta; order Lepidoptera; family Tortricidae; genus Thaumatotibia; species Thaumatotibia leucotreta. Next base: position 20,943 of record JALPQI010006233.1, read on the forward strand.
AATCCTATTAGAATTTTGTTTATCACTGAGATATTAGCGTTCGATATTTAATTTTATCAAGTCATAAATATTATACTCTTGCCGGGTATGTTCGGAATAAAACAATGTCGGCAGAAAATTATTATTGTTTTTATATGAAATGCCAGCTGGCATTTGATTTTGGAATTCCGAGGCTTCGAGGGAACAAAACCGCAATTGATTTATTCCATTTGAAATCATACGTGAATGAAATCGAGCTGTGAAATGTTAAAAATTGCCTTACACATTTTTCGTAGTATTCAATAACAAATCAATGCAATGCAAAAACATGGTTTAGCCAGCCACTATTTGTGGTTTGAGTTGAAATGAAATGTTTGTTTGTTTTTTCTGTAGTCGTTTATTTGGTTATCCTTAGAGTGATATTAAATGGGCATTTTTACTTTTTGGGTTACCCAATTAGCGCGAAGTTTAAAAACCTTTATTTCAGTCAGCTTCGTTACGACAATTAAGCACTAATTTCGATAATATCTCGGTTTTGGTGTTCATTTTACAAACTATAAGCCATATTATAATATAAAAACGCCGATCGAGTTTAACTTCCTAAAGATATTGTACTTAATTGTCGTTACGAATCTGACTGAAATTAAGGTGTAAATTAAGGTTTTTATCTACAGGGTGTTTTTTTTTCGACCGTTCAAATTCTACGTAGTGAATGTGTAGGTCATACTCACCAACTTTTACTATGGGGACAAAGTCGAAATCGCGAAAAAAAAATCAGCTGTTTCATACAAATTGGCGGCATTACGCCGGCCGAAATGTATGAAACAGCTGATTTTTTTTTCGCGATTTCGACTTTGTCCCCATAGTAAAAGTTGGTCAGTATGACCTATACATTCACTACGTAGAATTTGAACGGTCGAAAAAAAAACACCCTGTATATCCCCGCGCAAGCCTATCAAAAACCGGCATTTCTTAAGCCGTGATTCTCAAGCAGATACAAGCATAAATAATAATAAAAAAACTTGATCGCCACGATCCTGTGGTGAAGGGATACCTACATTACCTTCAAGCTCCATTATGTCGCAGTAGCAACATTGCGATATTTTTCGGAATAGACAAAATTTATTGCGTTAGTTTTAGGGTCACTCGGATAAAAAATCATTCTCCGTGGTGGCCTCTGGACAACATGGGACGAACAGAAAAACCGTTCAATTTAAAAGCAACAAGGTACAAATACACCCCGAGCGCGGAATGAATTTTATTACGTTTTGCACTCCGTATTTCCCTTCAACTAAGACTTTTAATCGGGGGCTTGTGGGCTGTTTGAGAAGGTTTTACTTCTAATTTTGTAGGGTTTTACATTACTCGTTGTATGCAAACACATTTCTTATTCAGATAAGTCGAAATTAATATCTCTCATTGTAGATTTCAAATTTACGTTGTTTAGTATTAACAAAAGTAATTAATAACACCTATTTAATCGCATATTAATATATGTAGTGTTGACTTCATTTCGTTAGTTAGATATTATGCAGAGGAAACTACTTAATCCTAATAGCGCCACGTCGTGAGATTTTACATAGATAAAGGTCCAATCAAATTAGTCGCAGATATTTTTAGGGATGATAATTTTGCGCGTTTCCCGCTTAAAAGACTCCATTCACTGTATCGCCTCGTTTTGAGAGCACTCCCCTAACTGCCTCAGCCGATATCGGAATCCTTGTCGTAGACATCTCGAGAGAAGTCCAGTTTCGCGGCCATTTAGCAAGTATGGTAAAATTTACCTTGAAGAAGGTGCGCTCAACAGATAGAGTCAGTATTTTACGCTTGCTCACCGTCTACAAGTCTACAGCTTTACAAAGCTCAGTTTCGGCCGCATATGGAATACTGTTCTCGTCTGTAGGCCGGGGCACCCCAATACCAGCTTCTCCCTCTAGACAGCATTCAGCGCAGAGCGACTCGAATCGTCGACTGCCAGGATATTTCAGATTGGCTTGATTCCTTGGCTTAGCATAGAGATGTAGCCTCGCTCTGCATTTTCTATCGCATTTATAACGGGAAGTGCTCTGAGGATTTTCCATCCTCACCATATAGATGTTTGGTAGTCCTCAATCGTGTGTTTTTCTAGAAATTTCCTGCCTCGCACGGCTATACTCTGGAATGATTTATTAAAATATTATTGAACCGGGTTACTCACGTATTTAAGTCGATTAGTGCTCGACATGAGTAACCCGGTTCGATAATATTTTAATGTGTTTGAGTCTCACGTTAGTTATAATTCTGGAATGATTTGTCGCATGCGGTGTTTCCGGACCGTTACGATCTTCAAATCTTCAAGAAAAGATCGTATTCCCATCTTAAAGGTCAGCAACGCACTTGTAATACCACGGGTGTTGCGAGTGTCCATGGGCGACGGTGATCGTTTACCATCAGGCGAGACGTCTTGCTCGCTTGGCTCCTATTCCATAAAAAATGCTGTAAAAATATAATAATCTGCAACTAATTTGGTTGGAACTTATACATTACTTAACGAATGCGTGCGTTTTATTAAGGATTTATTCTTGATATTCTCGTATGTCGAAAACACGATTTGCTAAGAAACTGACTAAACAAGAATCTAGAACAATCAGAATTAAACCTATTCCGAATTTGGTAATCTCCGCCCAAATCGCATTTACTCGTAGGTCCTCATTGTGCTAAAATATTTAACCGATTACAAATAAAAAAGATGTAAATATTTAATTCGCCTTCACTACTATTATTTATTAAAATGTTACGTATTCAGTTTACATTATAAACTTCAAATAACAGACAATTATTTTTTGTATGATATAAACTCTCAATAGTAAAACCCTGTGATGTTTTCTCAGAGTAGGTGCACGGAATCACCCGTTGATGTTTCAGTCAAATTAATTACTCACGAATAGAAATCTACTGTTTCGCCTTTGCCATCCAGTTTCAGGAGTTTGAGAATGAGACGGGTAGCGCTAGAAACTATAAATAAAGTTTACAGCACCGATTGGAGTTGTTCTCCAATACACTCCCGGCACCTGTTCGCGCCCGGTCGCGTCCGATGTGTTTACTCTTACTTCTCGCGGAGCAACGAGTGTGTGGTACGCCCATATTATGAGGCACATAATTCCTTCGTTAATCAAGAAATTAATCCTTTCAACATAATTTGAGAAAATTTGTTTATGTTACACGTAATTCGTTTACTTTCAATAAACTTATGAAGCAATTACTCGTAAAATACTGGGAGTAAATTTGGCATAGTGCTACATGTGGAAATGTGCGTGTTCTTTTGAAAGTCCTTATTGGACGAAAAATGTTCGTTTTATGTGTTGTGAAGGAGTTAGTCAAAATAGTGTACGTCAAACTAGTGGCAGGACAGTGAGTGAGGGCGAGGCAGGGCCGGTCGCAGGCGGCCGCTATTGCCCGCTTCACTCAGCTACAGCTCGTGCCTCTCACGCGCTTCCACAATTTTCTGCCACATTGCGCTCTTGTCAACTACACAGTAAGTTTACGTACACACAAATAGACGTTGCTGGAAGCGGGAAATAATTTTTAAAAATATTGAGTATTGTTGTTCTTTAATACCCACTACTTTCGAACTAGTATTGAGCCACGTATTATTCGACGTTTATGCCATTATAAGTATTGTTTCTTCCTATTTAGTCGCGATTCTACACAACGAATATAATTGTAACACAACTAACACATTATTTGCTAATATTGAGTTGGTACAAAGGAAAACATTGCAAAGAACTACATTTTGACCAAAATTAAAGAAACCTATAATATTTTCTTCGGTTACACCGAGGATTACACATAAATGAAGTTAAAGTTAATGAAAAATATATATGTGAATTTATCCGTTTTCATAGTTTTATTTCATAAAGAAACCTATATTTACAAGGTTTTACTGGAATAATATCTTGGTAAAATAAATCCACCATCAATGTTTAATTTGATCCATCCGCCTCTAACCATTCATTTCAACCGCCACTGTTCGACTAGAAGATACCTACTTTAAAAGCTTAATTAATCGATAGCCTTTATTCGGACACGAAGCTTAAAATTAACAAAAATAGAATGACGGACACATAAACACGAATATGTGCTTTATTTCTGGAGAATAAATTAGATCAATAAAATTTTCCGCACCGAAAAGCAACATTTTTACGAGAAAGTACAGGAATTGCTTGCTATTGCTTGTTCAAGTTTATTAACTGTTTAAGATTATGCAGGTATAAAGCCTTCTAGAATGGAGACGTATAAATGGGATTTTCTCAAACTTGCAATGAAATGTTGGCGTTACGTACGGCAAATTAAACTAGGAAGTAGGTACCTTCTCGCTGGTTCGATGATTGAACTTGATATGTAAAGGCATTTCATATCATACTGGAATTAACCTGCTACATATAAAAAGTAAAATACCGGAAGTTGTAAAGTGACAGAACATCTTGGCATTTCACCGTAAAAGAAAAGAACTGGTGTCAATGTCACCGTCATGTAAAAGATGATCTCAAATAGTTAAAAAAATTTACCTGACATAGTACACGGCACAAGTACGAAAAACATGAAATTCGAAACGATTCGAAACGAGTGGCGATGTTTTAAAACACGACCGATAGGGAGCCTGTAATATTATCTTGGCTACCGCCGCAATTATTCATAAATTGAAATTATGAAAATGGATAACTCGTCAATCGCGTATAAGTAGGTATATCGCGTGGAAGTATATTGCGCAACAAGTCAACAGAGAATATTTATTTGAATCACGATATTTGCCCATATATGAATCTACATTAAAATATTGTCAAGTGTTCTGGGAGAGACGTTTGTTAGTTTTGTTAAATAGTATTTACTTTATAGGGTGAGAGGGTGTGAGAAAATTTCTCAAAATTGCAAATTTTCTTTGTCAACTCCATTGTATGAGTAAGCGTCAGGTGTTTTTGCTGGCAGTGGACTGCCATAGCCGGCACTTTTCAGTACAAGTTTCAATGTCACATATTGGGACATTAGAAATATTAACACACAGTCCTAATAAACGTCAGCCTGTCTTAAAATTATGCAAATCATTTAGATATAAGCTAATTACTCCAAAGTTGGGATATGAAACATACATTAATCATCGTTTAAATGCACTAATAGTTGATTTTATTTTATCGATGGCAACTCAAGCTATAATGACGAGTATTGGTACAGCGTCGGGTACTAGTACTTCCACCTTACTATTAATTACTTGTATATGTCGACTTTTCGACCTCTTTACAGGTCGGTAGTGGTGAATGGGGGAATAGCGGGTCGGGAAGTGATTAATTAACACATAAAATAGCAGAGTGAAATTAAAAAAAAATGTGTTAAAAATACGAAAACATGTGCTCACCGGTATTTGTTTTTCTACTTATTAAATCATTTTGAATCGGCAGACTGTAAATACCTATCATCATCAGCCTATGATAGTCCACTACTGGACGTAGGCCTCTCTTATTAATTATGCGTATAGACGCATTAGGAGGTAAATGCCCATAATCGCCACACTGGGCAAGCGGATTGGCGATCACAGTAATGTGTCCACTATGATAACGCCCCATCATCATTTTTTTATCAAATAATGGTCAGTGACACTTCAATCCCTTAGTCGATTTTTACGACACCCGCAGGAGGAGTTGGGGTAAATAGGTACCTATGTTTACATATTTGTTAATTAATTTAAAGTTTTCAAGATTATTACATTATTTTACATTATAATAGTTCTGACTTTTCTAGTCGAATTCCGTTCTACAACCTATGTATTCCACACGGGCGCATAATTACCCAATACCCAAGACAGTATTTGATCATAGAAATCGAATTTAATAATAATTTTCTAAAATTGTGTTTCGAATTCGGTGCAATTATTATTTTTAAATCCGGTACGCAGTCTACAACTTAGTTTTTACATGGTAAGTAACAATTACATGCCATGACAATTAAATACGTGAATTAATGTGGATGCAATACATTGCGTTCTGCGTTTTAAGTATGAAAAAATAGCATTTTTATTTTTCTAAGGACGTCATTGTGAATTGGGTTCCATACTAATCGACATTAAATTATACGCCCGTATTGAATACACAACCTGTATAATGTGTCACGATTTTAACATGTAAATTAGACCTGTCACCATAGTTATGTCAAAGAGAACATCTACATCGAACTTACGACATTTAAAATTAAATAACATTAGGTAATCAATTAATAGTTTGTTACGTTTTGTAACTAAACATGTATTTAAGGGTAGTCATTAAATATACCATTCATTATATTATTGATATCTTTTCTTCTGAAAATACCTATTAAGTTTAAACTGAAATTATTATTAACTCGGCCGAGGCTTGTCGCATGAATGCCAAGTAGCTATTTCCATAGCTATATTGATGCTCGTGGCTAAATATCTCATTATCTAATTAATAACCGAGCAATTACTTTACTAAATACATATACACTTATATTATGTATATCATCAAATATATATTTATTTATTTCCTCCTAAAGGACTCCGAAAAATCTCTACCAAATGATGAAAATTGCTACGCCCGCCGCTGTTTCCACGAGCGTATTATCGATGTATCTTCTTGACGAGGATTACTTATCTCTAGGAAAAAGCTTATTTTCTAATTATTAGTCAATATAGATCCAGATATTTTTTCATAAATCGTAACAAGTCCAATGAGTTATGTTATTTAAAACGATTTTTACCTAACCCAGACTGAGCTGCTTTGTCACAATTTGTAATTATGTTGATGCTACCCCTACGTGAGTTTCTATGCCATTGGAATAATAACACAGAAGATGGGTCCTGGGAGCCTTTAGGATTTTAAACCATTTTTCTTTTGTCAGCCTGCCACTTGACAGTATCCATTTCTTGCAGTCAAGCGCCCATTTACTTGATTATTGTAAAGATATGGTGATAGGTGTTGAGCAAAAATGATTAAAGTAAAAAATATTTGTATTTTATTTGACTTTTCAGGGCCTTTGAAAGGGAATAATTAAACCCTTTTACATCACTTTCTTGACCATAAGTACAGTAATTTTCGAAAGTCTGAATAAGACAAGATATTTACATTATTTCCGGAAATTAATTTCTAGCAGGGTGGAAATCATTTAAATATATTCATTAAGTCCTAAATATATGCGTGTAATCCGAATATTCCGAATTCGCACTTTACCTGGGGGGCGATTTTTGAGATTCGAACGCTCGAATCTTTCATTGGAAAATAAATAAAAACGACGAAATGCTATTTTTGAGATTCGAGTGATAGAAAGTTCAAAATCGACTGCGGTTGACCATTCATATTCAATTGAAGGGATGTTTACAAAAACAATATAACTACATTGAGTATAACTTTTCAGGAGAGCGATAAAACTAAATTCCTCTTTTAATAATATTCATGAAAGCTTAACATTCAGAAGCGGTAAAAATATATAATCACTAAGTTCAGATTACCATACCCTTTATTTGAGTTTCGGCTCATTACTTTTTTTGGAAAAAATAAAAAAAAGCCTTGTCACTTACGTTGTTTTTGTAAAATTTTGGGTAGTTATGTTGTGTTTGTGCAAAAATGGATGCACATTTTATCAAAAAAAAAAATTTTAATAAAAAACGTCGTTGTCTACTTACGCTAACATTTGCCATTTTATAAATTGATTAAGAATCAGGGGCCAATTGCATAATAAATTACAACTAATATTACAAGCGAAAGTCTCTTTCTAGTAAGAGGGATAAAAAAGAGACTTGCGCTTGTAATATTAGTTGTAATTTGTTATGCAATTGGCCCCTAGTTTACTCTAAGTATTAATGCTGCAGTTCTATTCGACACTTTTTAGTGCAGTTTAGTATGGGAAATAAAATATTTAAAATTTTTTGCCAAACAAAAGTTTTTACACAATTTTTTTTCACATTCTGTAGCTCCTTCGGTGACGGACAGTATGACATTATCAAAAACTCAAATTTGGAAAAAAGCTAGTTATGTTGTTTTTGTAAACATTCCTTCAATTCTATTAATAGAAATTAGATAAGTAGGTAAATACTCCAATGAATTGTCACTGTCAACTGAGACCCTAACGCAAACCACGAACGAAGTGTTGGCTCTCTCTCGCACTTGTGAATTCGTACGTACCTAAGTGTGACATAGGCAACACTTCGTTCGTGATTCGCGGTAGAGCCTCTGTTGATGTTTGTTTGTGTGCACCATAGATTATAATAAATTGATCGTAGACTAAACGTTCCGATTCACTAGCAGTAAGTACATGTTTTGTTTTGTACTAAAAACCGTTAAATAATGTTTAATATGTTATAATTGATTACTATTTTTAGCTGGAATATAAATACCGACGGTAGTGTGCCATAATTTAGCTTTATTACAATAAATTTCAAAAACCGGTAAATATCGACTTTCTGCATACAACGTGTCGCAAGGATATCGATAATCAATCTCTAGCTTTTCGATTGCGACTTTCAAAAATAGGGTATATTGGCTTCATTCGAAACTGTTCGTGAAAAATTTTGACATTCGAATTTTAATTCGAACGGGAATTTGAATATGTGCGATAGAAATTCAAAAATCGGCCCCCTGGTCTTGGACTAAACTTGTTATAGCCGTGTAACGGTCAAATTATCGTACATTTTCAGTTTCTTGCTTGTACCTCGAAAACGATTTACGATAGTTAGATGGAAAACATATTCAGGTACCCACTTACCTAGTATTATTACTTATTTACTAGTATTAGTAATAAGTATTTATTAAAGAGGGTTAAATCTTGTGAATACTTACCTAAATACGTTTTCCGTATGAGGTATCGTTTTTGACCTACAAGCAAAAAACTGAAAAACACGACAATTTGACAATCACTTGTTTCTATTCGGATTTCACATATTTAGTACTAAAGGACCATGGGCAACTTAGTATGGAGCTTGGATTCAGAGCCAACACAGCTGAGAGTTAGGTCATTAAAAAGGTCTACAATAGTACATTACTATAGAGGACGGGAAACAAAGGTTTACAAGCCAAGTAGATATATCTGGCCTCAGTTCCTTCGGCCAGATAGGGATACGCGGCCTGGCATCTAGTTTCTCGCCGAAATTTGTGTTGTACTTTTCTCAAACTTGCCATAAAATAAAACGAACTGATTTCTCCAAACCATGCTATTTAATTTGTCAATATTACCAACAGTATCGTATAACAAATAAAAATTAAAAATTTCGCGCCTTCCTTTTTTAAATCTGTTTGAGATGATATTATTGACATTAGTTCAGTTCAGAGGTTTTTTTTATGCGGCTGAATTTTTAGTCCTAGTGTCACAATTTGACGTTTCAAAACTAAAGACAGTTTGTAGCAAGTTTGAGAAGTAGTACATTACGATACAAGTGTGAAAAAAAGGAGTTCAAAACTAATGGCGCGATACATTAAAACACGACGGGAGTGTTTCAAATCGACACGAGCTACGAATCTCCTCTTCGTAAGTATCGTGGGTACGACGTTTTCAGTACATCTTGTCCCTCCGAAGTTTTTACCTGGCAAGAAATTTGCCGCTTCTCACACTAGCGGGTAAAAAAACCATTAACTGTACAGGGTGCGTAGCCAAGTTGCCAGTCGCTTTAGCCCAGTAGGTATTGTATTGTAGTTTTCTCTCTCTGCCACTATTTCTTATTGGTGCGACAAAGACTGTTGCCTTTCGTTCACGGTTAACGATAGACCGTTAGCCCTGTCGTTAATCGTGACGCTGAAACATATAGTGTAGTAATCTGTGGTCGCTGTCAGTCTAGTAAGATGCATTGCGTGTTCCAGGCGGGCTTTCGGACGGAGAGGCCAGCCGCGGGCCGGCGCGCGCGCGCTCCTCGCGTCGGGACGACCCGCGCCGCCACACGCTCGCCGGCAACCACCTCTACGTGCACCCGCATCATCCATCGCAGATCAATTCGCACGAAATGGATGTACGTATCATTGACGATTTTAAGAAAAAAGATAAAATTATAAATTATTTTTAAGAAATATCGTTACGATTAGCGGTTTTGTATCTGTCAAAAGTTAAATCACGATAATTTTAAGCATAATGTAGCAAAAAAATATATGAGTAGTGTAGTTTGCATAAAACAATATTATTATTTAGATTTGAAACCATTGTCGTCAAATATTTTTGTCTTTTTCTCTTCATATTTTACTAAGGATGTCATGAAATTCCATTTACATTACATTTAACCACTAACTTCATATTGATTGTCATTTTTATAAATGAAATATTAGAAAAATATCCTTTTTTATAGTTTTGAATCCAGAGAAATAAGAATTTTGTTACTCTGTTATACTTTGTTATATTTTCATATTTTAATAGAATAATAGCACACAGACACGGACATAAATTTAAACATGGTAATGGCAAGAAAATGATTGCAGCATTTTCTTAACCTCGTTTATGAAATATGATTATATTTTTGATGCTCCAACAGCCGGAGATATGATATAATATATGAAAATGGATGATCGCTGATTCTAATTACGGTTAAGATAACCGTAAATAATCTATTTTTATGCTATTTTGTGCTTTTTTCTCACAATTCTGTCTCTTTTGCCCAGAGTAGGTAATAAGCAAATTCAAAATGACAAAGTAAGTTTTTTAAACAAAATACCGGTACCGCGGGTACGGAACCATAGAAACGTGTACACATCGACAAACCAATAAGTTTTTGAAACCCTGTTGAAAAAACGAATATAGCTAACTATTTTCTGATTTCTGTATCTATTATCTCAAAGGAATATGGACCAATATTAACCAAAAAAAGTAAATAAAGAAGAGTACCTAGTAAAAAACGCCAATGGGTCATAATATAGTATGATCACGCAACAAAGCAATTGCTATATTAATATCAGAAAAAATAGCTCCTTTCGTAGTATGATAACAGTTAAACTCACATTATAAAAGTAACGTAAAATTTTGAAATACCTACCAATATTTCATATAGAGATATGGACACATTCTAAGTACTTATTACTTTACTAGTTACCGCCCATAGAAGGCATATTGTTTTGACTTTTAACTTCTTTCCAAGGTGCTCTAGACAACAAGAAAATTGATTTCTCTTACTTTTACAGATTTTAAATATCTATTTAAAATCAGCGTGTAAACAGTATTTTGTAAGAAAAATTATACCCGGTACCGGTATTCTTTGACCGAGAGTGTAGTATTCTGATTAACAGCCTGATAATTGTGCATCGTTAACATGGTGATAGGACACAACATTGAACATAAAGCTAGGGACAACTACAGCTTTCTGGACATAAAAAAACAAACACATTTCTGATTTATTAAAAACGATATAACAAATATTGCAAATCGTGTAGGGGTAGGTATTATGTATTTAGATGTGGAGTTGTATGAAACGAATCTTATTATGTTTAGCACTGGACTTCTACTGGGCAACCCCCAATTTATTCGCCTGAATACGCAACGGTCAACAAAAGTCGCGATAGCAGGCAGAATCGAATTGTTGACGCAAGGGCCTTGAAGGTAGCTGTATATTCTTGTCATGGTTTTATTGGATTATGGAACTAACCTAAAATTAACCAGGCTTGATTCATGCTATTAACGTTTTTTTAATATATCATATATCAAGCTGCTAATGTTGCTATAAACGAATGAAACGCTTGCTTATCTCAATATGGAACTCACTTATAGGAAAATAACTACATTTCCCTCTTAGTTGACAATACACGATAAGAGATTTTTCAACGCAGTGACGAATATTAATATCCTATCCGATTTCCGTCGGCGCGGGTGCCATTTTAAGGTAGGTAGTTGAGCTACAAGGCGAGGAAGAATTTGACGATGATGACACGATAAAAATAAATAAAATATAATGTTCATTCAGTAATAATTTCAGACAAATCTTAAACACGGTTAATTTTTTATTGTTCATATTTTGCGAAGATTTGGGTGTCTAGAATCGTTGAAGCTTAGAAATACTAATTCGCAGAGACTAACTAGACTACTATTTCTAAACTTCAACTATTTAACAACAACAACAACGAGTTCAAAATTGCCTATATTTGTGAATAAGAAATAAATATTTTTCTGGTCAAAATATCCGAATCTAGTCCGAATCCAGCATAATTCATAATATGAATTTTTAGTATCTAAATATGATCAGGATTACACCATTATAATCCTTCGCTTTCCCCATAGGCCCTCTTTACGTGTATACTTATGTTGAAGCTTATAATGTTAGATCATTAACTAGGACACAGATGTTTTGTATGCATTAGAGGAAAGTTTATTAACCATACGATGAGTTTTGTGGATTACTTTTTCATGTCAAACCAAAACAAATAGAAATTTAAACAAATACCTATTACACACTTCTAATACACTTAACATGTTTTTTTAGGTAAGTACTAAAACCAAGGTACTATCGTAATATTACGTATTTCAAACATCTGAACCGGCAGTATTTACAAGCAAGCAAGAGTTATTCATAAGGGTTATTTTTATATCTATACCACTGAAGACAAAATAAAACTGTATGATAAAATAAATTCTTTCTTACATACCTATTAAGTTCACTATTATAAATGCAACATAATTATGTATCGCATAATATTACTATTAGGTAAATTAGAAACAGGAAAGTCTATTAAAGAAGGAATAAACGCCAAATTCGTAGCTAATGACCCAAGAACCCAACCTATCTATTATTCGTCGTCTGTATCAAAACATAAATTGTAATGGATATTTTGTTCAGGTTATTACTTAAAAGATTTTACGTTACGATTTTTGTAAGAAGCTTTGTTATGCCTTAAGGGAGATAATTGAGCAACATTTAGGTCAGCATATTTAATCTTTATTCTTTTATGAACTAACGTTATGCGAGTGTCTGGGGTCCTTGGTTTGGTCTCCGTAGCTAATTAGTATTAGCTGCTACTTATAGTTTAACCATGTCCATCTATACCCTAAGTCCTGAGGATTTTATTAGATATGTTATATATTATGGCACATACAAAAAATTAAGTAAATTTATTAACTTTAAATATTGTACCTAGTTACTGTTATATCTATTCATGAAGTTTGACGAACGGTTTCAAGCAAAAATGTAACGAACGTGATGCGTAAAAATGTCCTAAGATTATCGTACTTGTAAAAAAATATTTAGTATTTTTTAGTAAAAAGATGTAAGTGCTGCGAAGACTTCTTTTCACGCTTGAATGCTTTATTCTGTCATAAGTACCTAACTAACTATAAGCTGCTAACCCATGATGAATTTAAATCCCTTCTTTGAAAAGAGTTTCTTTCGCCAATGTCCTCTTTTAAGTGTTTCAACTTTTCAAACCGCCGGTAATTTGCTAAAGTGCTCTTGTGAATGAGTAGGTAATAGCTAAACCTGAGCAGATTTTCACATTCAATGAATTACTCGTAATGTGTTAAAAAAGGTTCTCAGTGCGGGTATTACATAGGTAAATATCTTTTTATTAGCAAAAATCTCGTATTTTGTGTAGCTGACCAGTCATTACCTAGTACATTAATAGCGGGGTGATGTGATAGTTAGCTGACCTTTTCATCTTTGTGATTTTTATTATTTCATCAATCCTAAGGCAATATCAGTAACAAATTGAATATTTCTTAAAATACACTTTGATAGATCTTCCTTCGTTCCCGTGTTAAGTACCCCGCACACCGTGATTTGTGTTCAGCAGTACAGTGGTGTTGATAAAAACCTAGGCACAATGCTCTTCGGGATGCCATGCCAAGATTGCCAAGAGATCAACATTTCAGTAATTATAATGAGTGTTATTATTTGTGTTCAGCCTCCTTTGCCCCGGGGCTACCCACCGCCGAACAGCGCCATGCTATTCGACGACGACCCTGGCATTATGTCGGAGGTGGAGACGTCCTCTACTGGGTTCCGTCGTGGCGGCAAGCAACGCTCCTCACTACCCGTGGTACGGACTCCCAGCAAAACGTTGGAGCGCCCGCTGGGTAAGTTAGTATGCAGGTAATCGAAGTAACTATTTTTGATGGCTTTTTATATGTCATCATCATAATCATCATCATCATATCAGCCGAAAGACGTCCACTGCTGAACATAGGCCTCCCCCAAAGATTACCACAATGACCGGTCCTGCGCCACCCGCATCCAGCGGATTCCTGCGTTTTTTTATATGTGTTAGAAGTAAATTAATTATTCTATCTTATCGATAACCATAAATAATGGAAACTTTATTTTTGGCCATTAGTTTCGTATTTATTTATCAGAAATATTTGATCCTTAATTGAGCTTACCTTTAGACTAGTGTAACAAAAGAAAAGCGACTATATTTTCTTCAAACTCGTTAGGTTTAAATTTCAATAGCTCAAATTAGCATACGGGCAGGATGAGGATATAATTATATGTATATTATGGGTCCATATTGGCACTTATACAATTTTTTCTTCGAATATTTTTACTAATACCGTTTTTTACTCATAATCAAAAAGAAAATTTTTTCTCATACTTTTTTTCTTACTAAAAATTATACTTCTACCTACATGTTCATAAGGATTTTTATTTCGAAATTTTATTCTCCTAAAGTCGTCAAGTAGATTAATCTATACTCATAAAATTATTTGAAATAAATTGTTTAACACACTACGCTGCGCTCCAAAACACGCATAGCTGACGTGGGTGAGAAAACTGCCAGGCTAAAGTGGGATTGGGCCGGTCACGTCTACCGCATGCATCCAGAAAGGTGGGCTATTACAGCCACCAAGTGGATGCCGCAAACTAGGCGGGGACGAGGCAGGCCCAGGCGGAGATGGTCGGACGACCTGGACGCCTTCGCCAACAATTGGCCAGACTTGGCACCGAACCAGGGGGTTTTGGAAATCTGAGGGAGAGGCCTTTGCCCAGCAGTGGGACACCCCTACAGGCTAGGAAAAAAAAAATAAACATTTTCCCATTAGGTTCACTCTGTTGTGGTATAATTATTTTATGAATAACATGAACTATGTAGTCATAATGGGCTTTGTGCAGAAACTGTTGTGACATACTCAACTTTAGCATATTTCTTTATGGCAGATTTCGAGTTGTTCGAATATTATTCGAGCATAATTTCGATGCTCCTATTTATGATGAGGCATAATCTGGATGTGCATAAAAAGTATCGGCATAGTATGTTTTAGCATAACAGAGAAGGAATAATTACAACCTCTCAATATAATCGAGGTAGTAGTAATATTCTATACGTTACTTACTGTGTTACTGAGCTGAGTACTTTCTAGGTTGCTAAAAAAAAATAACCTCGAAGACTAAGTCAGGAGCAAAGCTCCCGCCTTAGTCTTCTAACCTAACCTATCCGAGTCGGATCTGCCCCGGAAGGTTTTGTTCGCTCGCTTCGCTCGCTCACTGCAGAAATTTTCACCCTCACAGCAAATTCTGCCAAAGGCAAGTTTCGAACATGTGGCTACATGCCCAAAAATAAATGCAAATCTAATTTCTGTCTTATAACACTCGGCGTAATTAATGATATGCCAAGATAGTTTCGAACAAAATAATATTCGAAATATTGTTATTTAAGCCAAGTGATGTTTCTGTCTCATTAAGTTGATGCCAAAATAGATTATACCAAGTCTGTTATGTCCTAAGCGTTTCGGACAAAAAAAGTTTAGAGGGAACCCGTTTAGTACAGTACCTACTCTGCCACAACCTGATTTGTGCAGGTAGCTAGTTTACAGTAATAGTACGATTTATATTTAATTAATCAAAAATAATTCATACATAAAACCAGTACAGATAAAATTAATACCTATAACATTAGAATATATACTTAGCATAAACTAAGTATAGTGAAAAATTATATAAACATAAAAGTTGGTACTAAAAATATGTATGAAAAACAATATTATGAACATAAATAATTCTATGTGATGATGATTATGAACAAAGATTATTCTAAATACCGATCATTATGAAGTTAAATTGTATAAGAAAAAATTTCGGAGTTCGAATAATCTAAGTTGCAATTTTATAAATACTTTGGCGCACCCGTATATCATTTTTTATTTGTGTACAAAATACTCGTACCAACTTTAAATATACCTAATATACATAATTTTGTATCCACTGCTCAATTTGATAGCTTAAATTTTGAAACTGACATCTCGCTAAAGTCGGGATTGGATCACTCAAAAAGTGTACTTTTCTGTATTGTTGATGGACTTATGTATATATTAATAACTTAAAAAAATCACATATTATACGTTCATATTCACATCCAGTTACATGCACATCAACAGTGTACGTAATACGTTTAATTCATTATGATTGTTCTTTGTCCATCGGTATAACCGATAAGCAATTATTTTAAAGTGCAACTCGGAGCTTAACTCGACAATGCATTACGTAAATATTGCTTTTCCTGTAAGAGTCTTTTGTACCGTACTAACGCGACGCTTGATGCCGGTTGATATTAGAAAATAAATAAAGCTAGGGCGAAGCTCATTGCAGTTGTCGAGGGAGGCGGAGGATATACGGTGCAAGAAGCTTAGAGTTTATTTCCTATTTTCACACCATTGCGCTAATGATCTCTGATTAGTTAGCTTGAGTGCCTGCAGCGCTACTTAGTATGTATATGTATAATTGGTATCACGTTTCCTCGTGTGATTAGTACAGTTTAGTATTAATTAAGAAACATTTGTTTCTAACTTGAATTAATTGTACAGACTAGACTTATTCATTACTCCATAACTAGCGGTTATATCAGGGTATATTTATTCCAAAAAAAACTGTGTCACCTTCATATTGGTTAACTTACAACTTGTAGGTAGGTTAGGTACCTATATGTATTGCCATAACTCATGTTTGGTTTCCGTTAGTATGAGATATATGATAACTAATTGATAAGCATTAACGAAAGTCAGTTTAATAGTTATTTTATATTTTCCGAGATATAGTACGTAGAGTTTACGACAATATTTTTAAAATTACTCTTAACATGTAATTTTAAGCTCTGCCGCGGCCTTCCCTACCTATAAAATTGTCCGATTAATATCAGTGATGAATTGAGTGCTACCTATTAGGCTTTTATGCCTTTTCGTTTTTGTTGAAACAAGGATGGATGTGGGGATGAATACGATCATGATTACGAAATATTTCCATTCAATGATCCATTGGCCATTAGATTTGCATTCACATAGTTAATCGATAACATGAGTAGATCATATGTTAATTCGTTTCAAATGTTAATTTCTTGATGTGGTATGTCTTACATACCTAGGTAATTGATTGGTTTATTTACTTTAGGGTTGGTGTTTCTACAATATCGGAGCGAAACCAAGCGAGCGCTGCTCCCCAACGAGATTACTTCCATAGACACCGTGAAAGCACTCTTCGTGAGGAGCTTCTCTAAACAGCTAACCATGCAATATATGGACAGCCCCTTGGTGAAGATTTATATCCACGACTCTTCGAAGGACATGTTTTATGAACTAGAAGATGTGAGGTAAGTAGAATATATGTGGAATTTGATAACTACCGCAGCAAAGGACTTTTCACAAAAAAGAAAATGATTTAGAATGCTTTCGTACCTTGGTCGGTAGTGACCCTGCCTGTGAAGCTGGAGGTCTCGGGTTTCTCGGGAATCTTTGTTTAGTTGCCACAAAAAAATGGCCCTGCAATCATAGCTGCTAATGCTGCTGTATTTAAATACTTAAGTGTACAGGGTGTAATCGTTAAGTGTGGCCAGACCATAATTCCGTAAATATGACAGATTTCAGAAAACTTCCAACTAATATCGAAAGTACCTACGTTACCCAACGAGTAAAATTACACTAATAACTTTTTGAAATAAAATCAGAAATATCTCAAATATTAACTTCAAACCCTTCCATACGTTTAGTACGTAACCGTTCATTCAAAGACTAGTTTAATACGTCATATTTATTTACTTAAGTATATATGTTAGATTAATTATTTTATAAACGGTAATTTATTATTTTATGACAATGTATTCGTACAAATACCGAATCTCTAACAGTTTTATCTCTTACGACACCCGATTTTCTTTAAGGCTGTAAGTTGTCATACTAAATGTATGGGAGCGTTTTAAGTTACCATTTTTAATATTACTTCATCTATTTAGAAAAAGTTATTAGTGTAATTTTACTCGTTGGGTAACGTACTTTCGATATCAGTTGGAAGTTTTCTGATATCTGATGCCTGGCCACACTTAACGATTACACCCTGTATACGTTGTAGCTCTATACAGCGTGTATATTTGATATAACCGCAAATTTTAGGGGGTCTTAGTATAGGCACTAATTAATATATTTATCGCAAAATTATTTAAAAAAATCAAACTTTTTTCTTTCATATAAAATAATTCAGCACGCAATGTAAAGCTTTGTTGTTGTTTGTTGACAATAAACATCGTAATGTCGCAACTGTCACTAGTGATAAGTGTACGTCGTACATTGCTGCTCAAAAAAAAAAACAAAAATTAATTACGGCATGGTAGTTAACGCTAAATTAATAATTGTCATAAAAGTTAGATTATAATACTTAAATCTACGTCTGGTTACAATATGCGGCTATATTTCATATACACACTGTATATTGTTTTATATTTTAGTAGCTTAGCCACCCACAACACAAGCCGTTGGTCTGGGCCATTTGTGTACTTTAAATGTTCCGTGATATTTAGTTATTACATTAGGTATTTTGTTTTATTATATTTTTGTAACAAAGCCTCGACAGAATGACAAGGTGTCCGACCATTATTAAATCTAGACAAAAGACTAATGCGTCACTTCTTTTATATTTCTTTGCCTCATGTCAACCTCTATGCCCTATACCGCACTGCTTATTTTCTACATTTTATTAATGTTAGGTATGGTGTCAAACATAGTCGTTGTCATTGTCTATCTGCCCCTATTATGTTTACTCAGATGTTTATAACTACGCAACGGATTTTAACACGTTTTCTAATAGAAAATATGATCCAATAGATAAAAGGTTCAAATCCATGCAAAGCCGGGTCGGGTCGCTAATTCCTATAGATTTATCTGAGATCTTCTTTTAGAGTTGCATGTTTTCAATTGTATTACAGGTGTATTTTATGTGATTGTTCTGGGGTGCTTTATGGATATACGACTGAGTGTTTGATTATACGCATCATAAAATTACACAGGTATACATAGGTATTTATATAGTCCACGTATCAAATCTTTTTAATTTTGCGTAAGTGTTAATAAATTAAATAAATTAAAATGTACCTACTGAGCACATCCATAAATGCATAAATTATTAATCTGAATGCGTGATCGCATTACCTATGTCAACTCGCATCGGGTAAGGTTGGAGTAAATATTCAAATCGTCGCCTACGTTTCCTTACGCGTGATTTCACATGATGTACATAAGTTAAGGTAGGTGCCTACGTTACATTAATATCATGCGAACCGTGTTATAAATGGGTACTTTTTGGAAAGACAATTTAGATTTACACTGCATGGGAATGGTCTAGACCAGATCAAGCAAACGTATCTACTTAGCGTGTCAAATGAAATCTGTGAAATCCACTGAGTTGTTCGTCTTTAATCGCAGCTTGCAGCTTTCGGGCGTCAAATTTTGTAAGTTGAAGTGAACAAGAACATTAATTAATAATGCCTCTTTAAGTAATATTAATTGCAACAACACAAAAAATATGAATACTCAAGGGTCTGAGACATATTTAAAATCATAGGCAAGTAACAACTTCAGTACAAAATCTCACACGCTCGGCCGCCATACAAATGAATGAACTTGTTTCTTCTATCCAAATCTAATTCTGTGGTCTAGACTACAACCTCTAAGAGACTTGTTTGTTAGCTAAATTTACGCGGACATTTTATTGCTGCTAGTTTTGAGACAAACCTATATGCAAGAAAGAGGTGCAGATTTATAATATGCCATTCACTCTTGCGTTTCAAACATGACAGCAATAACTTGCCCGTGTAAATTCAGCTTTACCTACAGGCAAATTTTCGTTTTAATCAGTATATGTGGCGCTAAGGTCGGCTTTACAACTTACAGTTATGTCACAGTTATGTGCCTAGTTTAGGATAACATTTGAGGATATTTTGCTTAAATCAGCAAAAATCTGTTAATATTTTATGTACACGGTAGGTACGCACGGCGGCATATAAGTATAACGGAGAATGTGGTTTAATAAAATCTAAAAAAAATTGGTAAGAAGGAATTATGTATTAGTAATTCTTATTATCCTAAATAAAATAATAAACAACTAAGTAGAAAAGGAAACGTCGAACTTTTAAAATTAGAATCATTAAACGTACTTTTTGGTAAATAAAATAAACATTTTGTTTATAAACTCGCGACATAAATAAAATACATAACAAAGGAAATTAATGATTATTGGAACAGAGACATAACAGGATGAAGAAATATAACAAGGTCGTTTTTTATTCACTAATTAAGATAATAAATTCTTTGTATTGAAAGTAAATTCTCCTAAAGGCTTGCAAAACATTTCATTTTTTCAGGCGCGATAGAATGGAGTTTACTTTTGATATAGCTCCCTTTTTCTTCACTCATGTTTGGTGTAAAACAGACAAGGATAGTCCGCGCCCGACGATCGACTCGAGGATTTCAGACAAATAGTCGAATGACTCGACACCGGCAAACGACATCAGTATTTTCCCTGTCGCTCTCGTATTCAAACGACCCTTAACGAGTTTCGCTCTCCCGTTGTGTTGTTTATTTCGAAATACTTCCTTACAATGAAACCGAGACTAAAAACCATTCATGAACATGATTATCGCTGTCGGTAAGTACTTTAGTAGAGATTTAATGTCATTTTGTCGCTTTTATTTATAATGAAATTAATCAATCATGCGGCAACGTCGGCAGCGATCTGCCAAATTGATTCTATATTTTAAAAAATTTGCTTAACGAACAAGCGAACAATTTGCTAATGAATCAGAAAAAATGCGAGCCTCTCATTCTTTGCACGGGATTTTCTAAATTGATTATCTGTTTCTGTATTAGAATTAATTAGACTTATAATTAAGTTTTCTTCTTATATCACACCATAGAATAGCAAGTAATTTCAATAAGTGTTTCTTTTATACGAGTTCGAGCATCCCAACGTTGTTTGGAGCTCAAAATACTGTACATACATTTACTTCGTACCTGCAAGTATAATGCGGCTTCATTTGTATAATCGTACGGCAGAAAAACACGTATTTATAAATCCATTTTTCATTATTAGCTGTTAGGCATTTGAGGCTCAATGCAATTTACACAATACCTACTCTGCTTATTAATTTGACTTCATCATACTTGCTTGTACACATGGTAATGTGATATAATATAATATTAGTCTCAAAACGGGTATCAACCAGAGTTGCCATATACATGTCACCATTGATAGTCAATCCATTATCTATGAGTCAATCTTATGTATAGTCAAAGGCAAAATAAGATGTGTACAAAACTGCTCAAAAAGATGTCTCAGTGCACTTTAATCCTGTGTAATAAGAATGTCGTAACATATTTATGAGGGAATTCTTTCGATACGTATTTTTGCACTTTGATGTACATAAGTGCCCCAACAAAACATTAGGGCCCCAACAGAAAGGGTTAATGTAGGTAACTGAGGGTTGGTTTCCTGCACAGAGCACACCTGCGCGACATCCGTGACCGGTCGGTGCTGCGGCTGTTCGAGGCGACGGACATGGGCGGCGGGGTGTTCCCGGGCGCCGTCGGCGTGGGCTCGCTGGCCATGCCGCCCGGCGCCGCCACCTGCTCCGGCCCTCCTAGTTGGGAACAGGTGAATACCTACTGCTTATCTTGAATTTGAAACGGCAACAAATTCAAATATTGAATGATGTTAGTACTTAATACATTCGCACATATGATTAGTATGAGTTTTTGTCGACTTAAACTCAGAATAGCAGAATATTTGCATAGTAATACATCAATTCAACAATAAGCATTAATTTATTTTATATTAATTTTATTAATGTTCGTTTATTTGTTACTAGGACCAGAGCTACTTCAGTGAACCAGAGATAGACTCTGAGTACCATCACCAACACGTGCACAAGACAAAGGTAAGTGACCGTTTCTATATTTCCTGAAAAAAATACAAGTTACAGGTCGAATCTCAAGATCTGGCAAAGATATATATATATATAACTAAGCACTCGTAGTAGATATTTAAGCATACAGGGTGGAAAGAAGCCCCCTGGAAAGAGGGGCCCTGGAGCGGAACTACTTTAAATCCTTTAGTTAGGTCATTTTGCTGAAAGGAACATTGCTTTGTTTTCAAAAAGAAATAAAACTACATTAAAATATTTAATAAATTTTCTAGTCTCGACCGGGAATCGAACTAACTTTAATGTAAAAGAAACCTTCGTTTGTTTAACTATTATACGAATCGGTAGGGTTATTGTTTAGGAGAAAAGCCTAAGAAACTTTTATATGATTATTAAAATAAAAAAAATATTTTATTTTATTATCAATAAGAAGCACATAAACAAGAAACATTAACGTAAACGGACAAACAATCTTAAATTTAGCTGATGAGTTTCTCGAAATGACGCCTCTTGTTCCGGTTACACGAATTTAGTCAGCGTTGAAATTCATTTCGTGTAGCCCTCTGGATAGTGTTGTGGTGTATGCTCCTAATAACAAGTTCTACCGCAACCCTTAAGTCTTGTATAGTATTAAAGCACATTTTGTAAAATTCATTTTTTACATGACCACATAAAATATAGTCCAGAGGCGTCAGGTTTCTTAGACTTTTATCGTAAACAATAATCCTACCGATTCGTATATTAAACAAGGGAGGTTTAATTTTAAAATTTTTGTTGGATCGATTCCCGGTGAGGACTATCAAAATTTTAAAATCTTTTAACGCAGTTTTGTTTCTTTATAATATATGTTTCCTTTCACTAAGCCTGGCTAACTAAGGGATTTGAAGTAGTTCCCCTCCATGGCCCATAACTTCTGTCCACCCTGAATACAGAAATCGGGTAGATCGAAAAATATTTAGAATTGGCATGTTAAAATCTACACCATTATACTGGCTACGATAATTGTTCGTAGTGAACCATTATAAGTTAAAATAAATGTTTTTACCTAGGTAGATGATTTACTTTTAAAGTGTAACAAAGGCAACGCGATTAGCGGCACCGTAATAATATCTGTAGAATTATTAACTATTTTTCAAGGTAATTCTGATCTCCTAGACTCAATTTGGTAACTTTACTGATACCAGCTAATTTTGCGGACAGTGACCTCAAATCGTTTAATATAATAGTAGATAGGTAAATAGGTAATGCAATAATGACAAAGATATATTATAATAAGGGTTCTTAACATCGAGGATTGCTGTTATAAACGTGACGCCAGTGGAGTTTTGTAATAACAGACACGAGAATTTTAGGAACAAATTATGAACTGTTGCATGTAATACTTTTTCCGTGCTTTTTCGACAACAACTACGAAATAATTGAGTTGAAATATTTCAGTGGTGGGAAAATGTGGTCGTATTTTTGTACAGATAGAAAAAAACTACAACTACGTGTGGTGTTAAGGGCAGTTAAGGGTTAAGAAAATAGCACAGAC
The DNA here is from genome assembly GCA_025490895.1 of Thaumatotibia leucotreta. Classification (NCBI taxonomy): domain Eukaryota; kingdom Metazoa; phylum Arthropoda; class Insecta; order Lepidoptera; family Tortricidae; genus Thaumatotibia; species Thaumatotibia leucotreta. Next base: position 44,565 of record JALPQI010006233.1, read on the forward strand.
AAAGTCAAAATGTTTTCTTTTTATCTAAGTCAGTCACTCATTTGACATATACCACAGAAATTATAGAGTAGATAGAAACATTTCTCGCATCACTGTTGTAGCAGATTAATAAAAATGCTAATCAGGATCTTACCTCTAACTAAACCACTAATTGGAGTTCGAGGCCAAAGAATCTACGAAAATATTGCCACAACAATGAAATGTTCATACTGTTACGCCGGTGGCATGATAAAAACTACAAATATGATTTTAGACACGTTAGAAGCGTTTTCAGCAGGCTGAAATGCGTTTACAGGCCGTTTCAGAAGGTCCTCTTTCACATACTACAAAATCAAATATTCACCCCAGATACCGTCGTTTTCAGGCGCCTGAAACATGTTTTCAGGCCGTTTCAGGATACCCTCTATCGGATGGCGCAATAACCTGAAAACCCGTTTTCAGGCGTTTTCAGGACCCCTTTTGGGCCTCTCAAGTACAAATCGGTATATAGCTAAATTTCCCATAGGAGTGAAAGAGAAAGCACTATTAGATAGAGACAGCACGAGATAATGTTCTGGAAGGATGTGAACGAGACAGCTATAGAGAGAACATTCTGGACGGGTGTGAAAGAGAAACCTGTAGAAAGAGACAGCGATACTCTAGAATGTTCGCGCACCTAACTCGGGAACTTTCTAGAGTCGAATCTTCTCGTACTTTGTAGATTTGAGTGGCTGGTATAAATACACAGCATGACCCGGCCGAAGAGTAGTTTCTATCGAGACAGCGAAGAGATAACATTAAGAGCGAAGACTGCGATTCTATCGGCGAGTTTGTGAGTGTAAAAGTGAACCAGTGTGACGAGTTAAGTGTGTGACTAGTGTTGTAGCTTAGTGTTTGTTCTTTTAATTAGTAATTAAAGTCTCAGTTTTAATTAGTGGCTTATTTATAAATTTTCTATAGAAAACCCACCCCACGAACGTAACATTTGGTGTCAGAAGCGGAATAGAAAATGGGTATAACGCCACGTGACAACGAGACCGAGCCAAAAGGAGTTGTGACCCGGAGCCAAACTGCACGTGAGGAACCTGCAGCGCAGGAGGATATTGCAGTACGTGAAGAGCCTCCAGCATGTGAGGATACTGCATCTAAGCCCGGTCCGTCTGGCTTGCAGGCTAAGAGACCTCGGAACTATTCTGATTCTCCTGAAGGAGCAGTCGCGGAAACAAGAAGAACAGTCGCGGAAACAAGAAGATCAGTCGAAATTGATTCTTCAAGAGTTGCACAAGGCTGCTACTGAATGGAAGCAAGAAATGTACGAAGTCCAAGGGAAGCTCAGTGACATGGAGAACAAGATTCATGTTGTAGAGGAAGCGGTCGAGCGTCGCTTCCAGAAACTTGAATTAAAAGTAGCTAGTGGCATCAGTACCACCGGCATATCACCTGAGATATCTGTGCCGGGAGGTGGAAAATTTAAGGCACCTCCTTTTGATGGTACATCTTCGTGGGCGGCGTACAAGCTACAGTTTGAGTCCGTGTCCAAAGCAAACGGTTGGAGTAAGGAGCAAGCGATGACGGCTCTGACGCTGGCACTTCGTGACGAGGCTCTTACAATTCTAGAAGCTCTTGGAAAAGAACAAACTTATGACCGGCTTCTAGAAGCATTAGAAGCCCGTTACGGAGACAGTCATCTAGAACATGTCTACCGAGCTCAGCTGAAAGACAGAACGCAGGAACGTAATGAGACATTGCAACAATGGGCCCTGGAAATTGAAAAGTTGGTCAGAAAGGCATACCAACGTTCAGCTGACTCTTTAATAAAATCCATGCTGGTGCAGGCATTTGTTGATGGGATCCGGGATTTGGAAGTAAGGGCGGCAGTACGACTAGGGCACCACGAAAGCCTTAAGGATGCCGTAGCTCATGCCCTAGAAGTTGAAGCTGTACGCCAAGATCCATCAAGATCGTATAAGCTACGTGAGGTATCTGCTAGGGAGCCGTTTGCGCCTCGTCGGGAGTTTGGGCCACGATGTTACCATTGTGGAGAACGTGGCCATATACAAAGTAGTTGCCCGAAAAGAAGCAGCAGGAGAGAACGAGATGAATCCCCTGTGACCAAGAATAAGGGCTCTGTACGACCAGAGCCGCAGCAGGGAAACGAGTAAGAGCCAGGACTAAGGGACGAGTGCTGGCTGATGGTCGAAATGTCCCAGTAGTGATCTCGCAAGTCAACGACGGGAATAGTCTGGTCGTCAAGGGAGAAATGGGTGGAATACCATGTAACCTTACTATCGACACCGGAGCTTCTCGGAAGCCTTGCCCTGATGACTGCAAGCATTGTCTTAGACAAGAGGGCAAGGAATGCTTGAGGATGTTGCGAACAGACACAGTTAGTGAGGAGTGGGGCGATGAATCCATGCAACATGCACAAAAAGAAGACCCCGACATAAAGCCCATTTTTGACTGGGTTAATGCAGGAGTACCTAAACCAAAATGGTGTGAAGTAGCTCCGATGGGGACAGTTACAAAAAGCTACTGGGCGCAATGGGATAATTTGGTCATGCATAATGGCGTATTATGCAGGAAATGGGAGTCAGCGAATGGGATAGATGTCCACCTACAAGTTGTTGTCCCAAGGAAAAGAGTGAAAGACGTTTTAGAAAGCTACCACAACGGTACTTCTGGTCGACACCTTGGAGTTAAAAGGACTTTAATGAAAATTCGACAACGATTTTATTGGATCCACTGCCGCGAGGATGTCGATGATTGGTGTAGAAAGTGTGTAAGTTGTGCATCAGTTAAAGGACCGCATACCCGAAGCAGAGGAGCACTCAAGATCTACAATGTTGGAGCACCTTGGGAAAGAATTGCGTTAGATGTCGCAGGCCCGTTCCCTACATCAGACTCTGGAAATAAGTACATTCTTGTTGTAATGGACTATTTCACCAAGTGGCCTGAAGTGTTTGCTATTCCCAATCAGGAAGCAGTCACAATAGCGGAAAAGTTAGTCAATGAAGTAATTTGCCGTTTTGGAGTACCCCTGGAGATACACAGCGATCAAGGTAGAAACTTTGAATCTGCGGTATTCCAAGAGACCTGTCGAATCATGGGAATGCATAAGACAAGAACTACGTCATATCATCCTCAGTCCGATGGAATGGTTGAGAGATTCAATCAGACCCTGGAGAGACATCTTGCCAAGGTAGTCGAAAGTCACCAAAAAGATTGGGACCGGCACATTCCTCTCTTCTTGATGTCATACAGGTCCGCCACCCATGAAAGCACTGCAGTTACTCCCGCATATGCCAATTTCGGAAGGGAGCTTCGTTTACCTGCTGACCTCTTAACAGGACGACCACCAGATGCTCCGAGGTCTATAACAGAGTATGTGTGCGATCTAAGAGACCGGATGGATGAGGTTTATAGTCTAGTTCGCGAGCACGGGCTTCAAGCTAGCACGAGGATGAAGACCAGGTATGACAGGAAGTCCAACCAAATTGGGTACGAGGAAGGCTCATTGGTGTGGCTACATAACCCTATGAGAAAGAAAGGAAAGTCTCCGAAACTGTCCCCGAATTGGGAAGGGCCGTACAGAGTGGTTACGAAGATCAATGACGTTACATATCGGATTCGGAGGAATTTACGAAGCCCATGCAAGATTGTTCACGTTGACCGGCTCGCCAAATACCACGGAAATAATGATGCTCGGGACGAGCATGTCTTGAGAGGGGGTAGTGTTACGCCGGTGGCATGATAAAAACTACAAATATGATTTTAGACACGTTAGAAGCGTTTTCAGCAGGCTGAAATGCGTTTACAGGCCGTTTCAGAAGGTCCTCTTTCACATACTACAAAATCAAATATTCACCCCAGATACCGTCGTTTTCAGGCGCCTGAAACATGTTTTCAGGCCGTTTCAGGATACCCTCTATCGGATGGCGCAATAACCTGAAAACCCGTTTTCAGGCGTTTTCAGGACCCCTTTTGGGCCTCTCAAGTACAAATCGGTATATAGCTAAATTTCCCATAGGAGTGAAAGAGAAAGCACTATTAGATAGAGACAGCACGAGATAATGTTCTGGAAGGATGTGAACGAGACAGCTATAGAGAGAACATTCTGGACGGGTGTGAAAGAGAAACCTGTAGAAAGAGACAGCGATACTCTAGAATGTTCGCGCACCTAACTCGGGAACTTTCTAGAGTCGAATCTTCTCGTACTTTGTAGATTTGAGTGGCTGGTATAAATACACAGCATGACCCGGCCGAAGAGTAGTTTCTATCGAGACAGCGAAGAGATAACATTAAGAGCGAAGACTGCGATTCTATCGGCGAGTTTGTGAGTGTAAAAGTGAACCAGTGTGACGAGTTAAGTGTGTGACTAGTGTTGTAGCTTAGTGTTTGTTCTTTTAATTAGTAATTAAAGTCTCAGTTTTAATTAGTGGCTTATTTATAAATTTTCTATAGAAAACCCACCCCACGAACGTAACAATACAATAGTAAATCCTTATTTTGTAAAAACAGACGTTGAGATATCTTATTTATTGGTAATTTTAATTCTTTAATTTATAGAAACAATATTATTTACTTATTTTCACGTAAATATAAGATATTTTAATAAAAACTTAATTATTCGCATTTATTAGTAACAAAGTTGGTATAGCGCTGGTATCACCTCAGGTGTTAATAACATTTGGAACAGCAATTTAACTACACATAAATTAAAACTCTATTTCTGCATATGTTTAGAAAATTGCAGAATAATACATTGTAGCGTGCTATATGTTCACATTTCGTATTCGTAAAATTCCTTTGACCTACAAATTTCTTTGGCAGTGTTATAGTTGTTCTCCATTTAAATTATCATACAGATCTAACGTTTTGTTTTCTTCCATAGGTTGTTAACAAGGTGACCTCCTTGGTTCAGCCATGTTTAGCTTCGCTATACACCCCATCATCAAAAAAAAAAATCCAAATGAAATATACTGGGTGAAATGTTATAAAACACAATGATACAAAATCATATTTTCTGGATCTACTCATTATTGCAGCCAAGTTTTACTATGAGACCAGCTTTGAAAAAGTTACCGTTATTAGGCATATACGTGTTTTTAAGAAAATCCTAATTGCGACAGCCATATTAAACAAAAAGGCGTACAAACATTACAGAGCTATATAATGTTTTTATTAGTAATTATTTTAAATAGATAAATTAAATTACAAAAAGGTTGTGGAAACCTGAAAACTTTATTTGACAATGACATAAGAGACTTTGACAGATTTGACAATAACGTATCTGTCGTAGTTTCGTTGGCCTCGAACTCCAATTACTGGTATAGTAAATAATAGTAATAGAAAATAGACATTTTTGCACTCCAAAAATTTCTATAATTTCAATATATTTCTATTTTTTAATAGAAATTCCGTATTTCTGGGCCTTATGTTACTTTCTTACCCGGCAATAATATAATAAAGGGTAGAGTTAAGTAAAACAGATTAAAATTATACTTTAATATTTATTTACTGTAAAATAATAAGTAGGTAACAAGGTAAGTTGAAGTCTTAATCTATATTAGACTTATTATATAATGTCTTATTTCTAAACTCCTATTACTATAATAAATTAAATTAAATGACTTGCTAATGGCAAGTTTTGCTCGAAAAAGTTACATCTGAACCTTATATTGTAGACTTTTTGGAAAAATTTAAAGATTTTTTGAAAAAAATTAAACGTGAATACTTAAAACCAGTTAACTTTGTTTTATATAGCTTGTTTTCAAGATAGGTAGTAACTAGGAATCCAATAACTCACAATATACAATGCAACTAATTTCTGTCGTAAATGTCAAGCGTACGATTCTCTTAAACTATCATAATTATGTAACATTTTACGATATTTTAATTCATTTCCTGGGTCGAATCAGCGGAAAATGGTTGCTAAATTTTTCCATTATAATATACATATTTATGGCAGTTCTCACAATCATGAAATTACCTACAGATTGTTATTATTCGATCACGCTTTCTTGCAAACTATATTTAAAAGGCTTTGCATATAGGCAGACCTTTGTAGTAGTGCGCGCCACTGTGTAGTTTTTTGGGTGTGGACCTCCATGAAAGCACGAGAGCCTTCTTGAAGGGTTCGGCCGCACAGCCGCTACACACTTGCATGACCGCCTTCACCTCAGCTTCTGCGGGCTCCCGCTCGTCCACCTGTGGACACACATCAATATGACCATATCCTAAGGTATTGCACCTTGGAAAAGCTTAAAATAAAATATTCATGTGTCATCACGGACCCTCAATGATCACGATTCAACACACAAGATCGTCAAACCACTTCTTCAACATTTGTTCTTCTAGTAAATTCACGTAATGTATTCAGTAATTACATTTTATCCGAGTTATTACTGAAAAAATCTTATTTATACCTAAAGCATTTCGCAGAAAGTCGTTGTCTAAGTTTTCGATAGATCTCTCATTTATCCACGTAAGGCTCAATGTACATTACAATGTATGAACACTTCACTTCAATTAAATTTAAACCTTTCAAAAACTTAATAAAGTCATTGTTTCGATAAACAAAACCAATTCATCACTAAACCTTACAAAGAAAGATTCAAAATAAGATTTAAAAAAAAAATTGTGAGCGTTAAGAGGATAAAGGTCAAAATCAGTAAAGGAAACGTCATTTTGAATTTCTTCACTTTTCATTTGAGTACGATCGGTTCATGAGTGAAAAAAGTTAAGATGGCTGCATAATTTTGGCCACGGGTGCATATCCAGGCATTTGGACGTTGTGACAGTAATTAATTTACATTCTATTCGTTTCGTGTGAATGTATAAAGTAAAATTTTGCCGTTCGATTGACTTTTCGCTGTCGGTATAAATACTCAAACATCGTAGGCGTTGGTCCAGTTACTCTCAATGTGCTAATCATTCTAGTGAATTGAAATAAGTAGGTTATATATCACTTCATAGAAGCATCACAGCTTTGTTCCTAGTTAGGTACAATACATAATTCAAAGACTAACCGTCTCCTTTTGAACATTTTGAACTGGGAGATTCCCGACGACGCCAGCGAGCCCGCTCAGCAAAGACTCTTGGAACATTGCGTCCTCGTCATCGGCAGCTATGTTGGGACTTAGCAGCGCCTCGTCTACGACAGATCCATCCGATAGTGCAACCAACCCTCGTTTGTCCTTTTTTCCTGGAACATATACATGTATTTATAAATAAAGACTTTCAATTCACAAATAGATTAGTGACGACTTATGTAATTAGGCAAGCGGTTTTTACAGTTACCTGCAGCTGGTTGGCGCAATTCTTTCTCTGGATTATCTCTTTTATCCCTTTTCTTTGAATCTCTTTTAAATAAACTGTGTGACGATGTATCGTCTATGTATTGCACATTAGCTGGGTTGAGTAGTGAGCCAGACAACGTTACTGTTGATGATTTAGATGGACCCAACGGCTGTCTCACCGAAAATCTTTGGCCAAGGCCAATGGATGACGGCACATCGGTTAATGAAATTTGAGGAATGGGGTTAGAAGAAGCTTGTCCAGGTTGCCCTGCTGGAATTAAATGATGTACACTATTGACAAGCTGTTCTGAAACAATTCTATTGCTCAGCTGTCCATTAATATATCCCTGCTGTAGCTGTAGACCGTTGGGCAACTGAACGGGGATCATCTGCTGCTCTGGTTGGGGACCGGCAAAGTTTAAATCGGGTGAACGTTGTAGTTGTCCACCGACGAGGAAATTTCCGTTACCCAGCGGAATAGGCATTGGTGGGGGCGGTTCTGTGACATCGGTAGATGCATCTACAGGAGTACCGTCGTGCTTGAAGTGGTGAGCGTGATGGTGCTTGTGGTCTTTATGGGCTTTACCCGCAGTTAAAGCGACGTGATATAATTGCAACATTGTTACTTCTCCCATGAGTCCAGATTGCTCTAAAAATATATGATTGTTTAGAAATTTCACAATAGAGTTTGTTCGGAAAGTAAAAGCAAGTGAGACGTATGGGCGTGTGTATAGCTGCCTGACGCATTTTCCGCACAGAGTAGAGAATACACTAGTAGAGCCTATAATGTCAGCAATAATATTAAAGCTGGATCACAATATGTAATTTTAATAATTTTGTCTTATAATACGAGTATAAAATAAGAAAATAACCAGGGCCTATTGGCATTCCTATAAGATTTGCTTGCATTTGATATTTTGCATACACACCAGACTAAAGCTACATACTTACTTAGAGTTGGCTCAAGACCATCTTTGTTATATAACAAACTCTGTTCTTGACCTGTGACAGCTACGCCGCCTCCTTTTATTATGTGACCAACCAGCTGAAAGTTAATAAATTAGTAGTAATAAGACTTCAAGCTGATTTTTTTCGTTCAAGTGTATACAGGGTGGGAAGGGACGACGTTCCATCCCGCTACCGACCGAGTCTACCAACCATTACGATCAACTTTCAGTATGGGACCAACATCGAAAGCGTACATGGAAAATTGACTATTCCATACTATTGAACTCTAACTAATCACTCGCTTTGTATGAGAAGTTAATTTCTTTTTTTTATATTTCGATGTTGGTCCCATACTGAAAGTTCATCGTAATGGTTGGTAGACTCGGTCGGTAGCGGGATGGAACGTCGTCCCTTTCCACCCTGTATATACCTAACCCTATCTATGTCAACTTTTGCCACACAATGTCAAGTAATATACAGCGTGTGTATTTGATACGGGCGAATATTTTAGTGGCGATTACTATCGGACCTAGGGAATCTATTTACATAAATTTATTTTAGAAATTAAGGTATTTTTTTTTTCATACAAAATAATTGAGCCCGCAATGTATTGCATCCACTGGTAGCCACATTACTTAAAGTAGACATAAGTATCTAAACGTCATACGAGTCTCATGTCAGTTGGCCGGTATACATTGCTGCTGGGTTGCACTTTAGAAAAATCATTACACCTAATCAACAACAAAATTTAACGAAATGTTTATCTTATACGACTCGTAGGATCAGATATTATAACTGGATTAATTATTCGCCCGTATCAAATACCCACGCTGTATTATTTTGAGTTACTAGATACCAGTGTTACAATAGGCTACTTGACTCATATCAAATTTAGTGCAAAAAAATTTTATTTTCTGTAGTATTTATTGAAAAGATCAATATTTTGTGTATTAAAAGTGTTTGATGGGTACATATTTTTTATTGAAAAATTTGTTTTATTTTTTTAAATTTCGTACTCTGAAAACGGTGTAGGCCATGATGTGACGTCATAGGATCTTAAACTAACTTCATGTCGAATCTCATACGAGTGAAATTCGCCATGGACATGTAGGCATGTAGCTTTGCTGTGACATTGGCATAACATAAGTGACATGTCAAATGTTTGTTTTCGGTTTGGGTGACGTCACACCACAGATAATCTAAGCATTAACATGGCTAGTATCGTTTTCGCGCGGTAAAGAAAGTTTAAATTTTAAGTTATAATTTTGCGGTTTTCTAGGTCGTGAAAAAATATATTTTTATTTTTTTTCCGTTAATCAGATATTGATTAATAATATAAGACAAACTTTAAAAATGGGTCAAGTAGTCTATTATGTTTATTTTCGTAATTCCAATAAGTATTTATTAATCTACAAGTTAACGGGCTATAGATTATGTGAGTTTATGCTGTTGTCCTTAATGGCAGTTCAATTAGGTACGGTCAACCAGGTTATTTACACTTCCCTATAAAATTTGTAAGTATGTAGATTGTAAGACGAAACACTTGGTTGCACATAAAATACTTAAACAGCGAATTGACTAGCAGGCTTGGGTTATTCCTACCTGTTACCATCCACCTGACACCAGTAATAACAATTGGGATTTTTTCCCACTTGTTACTTCTAGAGTACTAGGTGGTAACTACTGGGAATATTTTTCCCACTTGTTACCACGAAAATATTTGGTGTGATAAGTATGTAAAAGGAAACCCAGGAAATTTAATTCCCAGTTGTTTCCACTGGTAACAGGTGGGAAAAATCCCAGTTGTTCCCGCAGGGTTATGATGGGTGGTAACAGGTGGGATTAACCCGCAGGCTTCATGTCTCGCCGCCGGTAGCAACTCGGCAAGACTCGCTCGATGGTATAGACCTTGGTGCTTATGCTTATACACTTTAAACATACCCTGTTGTGGAACCCTCTGCCTACACGCTCTGCATTCACCCAAATTTGCCATTCTCCAGTTTTTCCATTCCAAGATTGACAAGAATGATACCACCTATAAATAGCAAAATACGTATGAGTTATCAAAAATGTACTTGTTATTTTACCAAATACTGCAATAATACATACCTACTTTAATACTTACGATAGTCCAAAACACGTAAAATAATTTGTTTAAATAACATAATTACATAACGAGTAAATATAGACAGTAGGTTGTTTTTAGATTTGATATTAATTAGTGATAGTGCATTATGTTTGATGTGGATATTTAACAGCTAATTAATATTATAATTTATCACCACCTAACCAGTTCAGTAATTGAAATTGTAACTGAAGGAACATAATAAACTTTTTGAAATCGGTTGTAATATTTAGTCTACGAACAAATAAAACGTGGAAGCAGCACGCCATAGTAAATTGTCTTTCAAAAACGGTCCTGAATTTTAGTTGACAAATGTCACCCCCCTCTTTAATGCATCACGGCAACGAATTTCAATGTCAACCTATAAAAACTTAAACCGCCATTTAAAAATAGTTGTGATTGGTCCATCGAAGTTTTGATTGGCTATATTCTATAAACATTTGTCAAAGACCTTGCGCCGTAATATGCGCGGTGTTAAGAAAAGCGCTATGTCCTGCCCATCTTGGCACAATTGAACAATTCATTTTGGGGGCATTTTTGAGCTGGCGTTAGACGTCCATGTTATATATGGTCGCAGTATTTAGTTATAAACCTAAATATCTACTATACAAAACGCCCCCCTAAAATTGCTTAGTAACGTCCTAATGGGTCGAAAACCGGTTGTTGGAAAATATTGTACAATTACATGGTATAGTTAAGCTTGTATTACGTGTAGTGAAATGATTCTTGAAGGTCACCTGCAACCATGAAAAGTAGGTGTTAAATAGTCAAATTATACAGCGCCTCGAACCGATACCTACCTAATGCATTTTGTATAGGTAAAATTACAAAACCGCATTACCTTGAGAGCTGTGACAAATTTAGACGCATTATGAAATTTCTTACCTACCTTATAAGACTATAAGAGAAAATATTACAATGATTCACCGTTGCGCAAATTTTAGAACTCGACGGCGTAAAAGGATTGTACTTACTCGTGTAATAATATACTAAATTTAGTGTGGACCCCACGTCGTTATAAACTGCTGAGAGATGGGCATTCTAATGATGGCATTATTATAATTCAAATCATATCTCAAACCCTTTTAAATTTCAAAGTACATATTTCTAATTTACATCATGGGATTATCCGACTCTTCCTTTTGAACTTATATACGAGCATAATTTAGTACCTACTGGTAGGTATGCAGTGCGTGAAAATGTCAGCAGATTTTACTGCGTCACTGATAAGACCATTTAACATCGTAATGTGTAACATTTAAGTACTGTAGTTATTACATTGCTACACTTTTGTATTTGTTAATACTAATCAAGTTAAGCAGCGTGAAGAATTGCATTAATCTTACTGAGTCATCAAAATACTTACATCCCGTTGCGTAAATAGTGGCTACAATTAATACTTACGTGTTTAGTTTTAGAGGATAGTTGAGTCTGAAGAACGTCTGTCCATGGACGGCCATGCTGAAATAGCTAGCTTCAACGGTGTTCGATATCCATGCTGAAATCTCTTTGGGACTGTCTCCAACTATGAAAAATAAACATATCCCCAAAATTAAGGACTTATTTACTTATTATACTTACTTTCTACAGAGTTTAAATCTAATAACGGCTTAACTTAACGGAACTTCCGTTAAGTTAAGCACCATTATTATCACACGACATAATATGTACCTATATAGATGACTTTTATTTAAAATTACAAATATCCATGTACCTACCTAAAATAATTCGGTCCGCACTTCCTGATAGGTACCTACCTAATTAAATTCAAGTAAAACACTTCTTACAATTAAAAAAAAGATAACATAACTGTTATTAAGTTATAACATTTTTTACATATACATTGCTGCGAAAGAAATGTACAATAATTATTTGAGGGATCATAAATACATATTATAAATATGCTACTCTAGTAAAATGCACTTTTTCTTCTTTATCAGCGTGTGGTCGCCCAACGTTGGGCATACCAAAAATCACTTATTTATTAGGTACATATTGTAGCTACGATATTAAGTACTAACGTATCACAACGAAATTGTTTAATCGTTCTCATAGTATTCGATTAAGTGCAATTAAAAAGTTATTTGGCGAAAAGCTCTGATGACAATCTTCACATTAACGTTTTAATTTCCGCCAAGATACAAATAAATAGCACACAAAGCGCATGCGTATTGCCCTTTGTCAATAACAATGTAGGTACCTCCTTAAATCGTAGGTTGACAACCAAAACTCGCAAAGTAAGGAGATGGGACTCTGTACCTACTTTAACTTGTTTTATTTACAACACGTAGATTTATTAGTATCATTTCAGTACTCATATATATAAAATATATATAGTTATCTAGGTACTAGGATTGCATAGTAGTAGTACGTAAGGTCCGGTTTTAGTAATCTGACGAAACTAGAGGCTAGTAACCGCATTTTAGCCTTTGAATTTTATAATCTGCCCTCCGTTGTGGCCCGTTTTTTCAAAGATATAACATAAATAATAAAATACATCATAGTGGTTATGTATTGTAGATAGGTTGTATATAAAGTTAGATAGTGTATGCCAGTATGGTTACATATTGAACACAAGTTTGTGCGAAATCAGATGTTAATTTCATGTGTGTTTCACTCCACCTTTTGGGTAATACAATTTGACTCTATTTGAACGGTCAAACACGACTTACGAATATCATGAATTAACAAACTCACCTGAGTAAGAGAACAAGGGATGGTCCTCAGAATGATTGTGGAACTTTGTCCACATGCACAGAGTAAACTCCTTCAGGTCTGGTAGATCTTTTTCGTACTCCACATACTGGTAGAAGAGTTCTTGGTTCATGGAGACTTTGTAGACGCTGCAGGCGTCGGAGTCTCCCTGAGGGCCTGCGCCGTAAGCGCCGCTAAGTTTGCTGCTCGAGTACGAGAGGTTTGGTGGCCTTCGATTCACTATTTTCAAATGCGATGAAGAATGTGGGCTGTAAAAATTATTGATATGATTATTGAGTCAAAAGCCCCGGAAAACCAATCTGAATCTTATTCAGAAGTACCTAGTCGAGTAGTACCGAGAAGTACCGAGTAGTACTTATCTTGCAAACGAATTTAAATTCAAACAGTAGAATATATAGGTAAATGTAGACATTTTAAAATTTTAGGGGAAACAAAACCGAATATAATAATTATGACCTAAAATTTTACAACCTTGAATCCAGAGACCGGTCCGATGGTTTCACGTATGTGCTGAAGGTAAGGGTAGACTCCGGCACGATGGGCTGCCACCCCTCCTCTCGCGCGCATGCAGCGCCCGCTAGGACGCACAGCAATAGTAGCCGCATGATCCACCACTGAACAAATGTAATAGATATTAGTGGATCGTACTAGTCTTCGTGATATTATCTAGTTATTGTAACGAAACGGAACTTAACCGCGTATTATTAAAAAAACCTCTTACGTTATTAGATCATTTATTAGTAACCTAAAGTTGTTATATTTAACTTTCTATAATATTTGCTGATATATATATATATATATATATATATATATATATATATATATATATATAATATTGTAGGTACTCAAAAAAAGATAGTAGTATTATGGCTTTGAGGGCAAATCAGTATATAGTACATTACTGCATGCATAGTTTGCATAGGCCGGGAAATAAGGGCTTGAACGCCGAATAGATATATACCGAAGCCCTTATTAACGCCGAAGATTGTATAGTGCTTTTCTTGAACATTCAATAAGCGAAAATACAAACAATCTGCAAAACAAATTTATTTCGAAGGAAACTAAAAACTCTAAAAAGTACAATGAAACAATATGACCCGAAACAAATATGAAACAATTATGTGTCACGAATATTGTATAATGCTATGAATGTTCGGTAAAATATGCTACAAACACTTTTCCAAGTAACCATGAGTGTTTTTCTAAGTTTTCCAGTTTTAAAATGATCACGCATTCATATACAGCGTGGGTATTTGATACGGGCGAATAATTAATCCAGCTATAATATCTGATCCTACGAGTCGTATAAGATAACCATTTCGTTAAATTTTGTTGTTGATTAGGTGTAATGATTTTTCTAAAGTGCAACCCAGCAGTAATGTATGCCGGCCAACTGACATGAGACTCGTATGACGTTTAGATACTTATGTCTACTTTAAGTAATGTGGCTACCAGTGGATGCAATACATTGCGGGCTCAATTATTTTGTATGAAAAAAAAATACCTTAATTTCTAAAATAAATTTATGTAAATAGGTTCCCTAGGTCCGATAGTAATCGCCACTAAAACATTCGCCCGTATCAAATACACACGCTGTATTTCCTAGTTGCTAATTAACTAACTGTGCCTCCGCCTTCCATTCTGGCGAGGTTCTACTCACTGTTATCGTCGTAATTAATTATAAAATGTGTTTACCAATATCATGCACAACTATAAAATTTAGCTACATGACAGAAAATATTTCGATTTTCCCTCTAATGCCTTCAAAATGTTTTCCAACCAATGTAATTCGTATTTCGCGTCTCTAGTATTCTAAAGGATCGTTTAGATGAACTAATAATAATAATTTTATATCGATAATAAATAAAACATATGTAGGTGAATTTCAATATTGTTTTGTCCTACCCATATTAGGCTATCTAAAAGAGATCGCTCATTAGCGAAAGGACCGCCTGTTGTTTACTTCTATTTGTAATCATAATTATTTTACATTGTATTCTGCATTTACCGATATACATATGTATAATAGGTAGTCGATAAACGAGAAGACCCTGTGACAAAAATGCTACCAGAATTCTGATGTCTAAGCCCTACAGATTCGTAGTACATATTCATATTAGTTAGTTCGTGTGTAATAGACGTTACCGCCAATATCTGTGAGAAGTTCTAGCGAGACGGAGAGGGTCCAATAACCATAGCCAATTTATTTAAAAACTTAACAAAGGGGATTGGGTATTTTTGTATGGACTAGTGGCGTCGTTTTTTTTTTCAGCGGCCATCGTTTATGTTACTACTATTTTGTAGTGCTACCTTAGACTAGCTTATTTACAAAATAAGTTTTGCCGTAAGTAATATCGGAGCCAAGATAAATATGGCCCTTCAAACAATGTTATTGGACCAGTGAATATACCTAACTAAAACAGGTTTAGAATACAGCTTAGATGACTACAGGCTTATTTAACCAACTTAAAAAAGAAGATCTTAGGTACCTATATGAAAATGCAACTGTATTTTCTTATGCGATTTCTATGCTGTCTGTTTAGTGAACATTAAAAATGTTCCAAGATGGTTTCAATAGACGGTTCACCCTCTGACTACACCATAAGGAAACACAGGTATGATGCACATATGCAAAATGTTTTGACATATTTCCAAGTAGGAAATGTACCTAATTAGATTAGTTTTTAGATTGGAATTGTTACTAATGCTTTCTTATGTATACAACACAACATATGTGACATTATTTGGGATAAGGGGCCTTATTGTCGATGGCTCTTACGTCCGGTGACGTCGTATTAGGTACCTACCCAAAAACATACGATTCGCTTGTCTACATTTATTTATACAGGGTGGAAAGGGACGACGTTCCTTCCCGCTACCGACCGAGTCTACCAACCATTACGATGAACTTTCAGTATGGGACCAACATCGAAAGCGTACATGGAAAATTGACTTTTCCATACTATTGAACTCTAACTAATCACTCACTTTGTATGAGGGGTTAATTTTTTTTTTAATATTTCGATGTTGGTCCCATACTGAAAGTTCATCGTAATGGTTGGTAGACTCGGTCGGTAACGTGAAGGAACGTCGTCCCTTTCCACCCTGTATACCTGAAAAAACACGCATAAAGTGTAAAAATATGAATACATTTATTTGTTGTTTAAAATGCGACATAAAACCTTTGACATAATTACGTTCAATAGAACGTTCATCGACATCCGTCATAAAATCGCCGTGTTAAAAAAAAGGAACTATCTCTAAATAATCATTGACCGAAAAATAACCTTATGTCCAAGGTTACCTTATGAGTTAAGGTTAGGTTTTACGTGGCATACACGTACACAATAGTAGTTTTAACTAATTCCGATGCATTTCAAAAATAAATGTGAGTCTTTACTATAAAACTTTAAAGTATGATATCTCGGCTCCGATATAATTTAGCTATATGCACTCCATAATAAAATAAGTTTATTTTAAATTGCTCTTTTCAAATTTACCACTTTCATGAGTGGCCGCCAAAATTTAAAAACGACGCCAACTTTACCCAAACCCCTTTTTGATATCTGCATGTACAAATGTTTACTAGGTAATTTATAAAAATAATTGTAATAGTTAATAAGATGCTGCCACTTCAGATTAACGATACAATCGCAGTCCATTAGCGGGTGAGGTGTTATATTCACACACGGGCTTATTTCTTTAAGAATGATGTCGGATTACATCTTTTTCAATACCTCACCCGGGTAGCTGTCACTGTCGGTACCCGTTACTCTATCACATCTAATTATTACACTTCAAGGTGTGGATGGAAAGCCGTTAAGGCCCATGTGACATAAACATATTGCTTCCTCCTGCTACTCTCACATACCTTGTCGGACTGCCTTGTTTCTCCCTTTCAATTATCATTATGTTATGGAATACATGGTATATACGAGTACCTACCGATTACCATAAGTTATGATCCTCATGACTATGAGAAATGCTCCATTTAATTAATCCTCACCTATCGATAAATATGCTTCACCGACGATACGTTTGACTGGCCAATTGCAGGCCTCATTACAACATAAAATGATATTTTACCTAATGGGCAGTTCAGCGGCTTTACTACAGGGAGGTAAGTAGGTGAATATTTTATTTACCCATTTCTAAACACGCGATCATGTATATTTGACACAAAAAGACATGCACAACTAGAATGAAACGAGACAATACTATGCAATTACTCGTAAATAGAGTAGGTAATACAGCCTCAATAAATGTTTTTTTATGATACTGTTCCTTCTAATTCTTTAACTATTCTTTTACACTCTTTCTAGTTTTGCTAGTCCCAGCACATTTTAACCATGTGTTAATATACTATGTACCTATAGCTAATTATTTAGAACATATTAATATACGTGCCAACATTATATCTGGTGCATTATTATTATAGTTTTGATAGTTAGATTTATTTAGGTTATATAAAAATAATATAACACTTTTATGTGAGTCGATGTTCGTGCCTACTTACCCAATTTAGTTATAAAACGATATAATAATTTCGTGAACAGTGAACAATTAAAGCGTTATATCTCTGATTATTGTGGATCATTAATCATTAGTCTTGCTAACTCTCTAAACTGTTGGTTTAATCATCTGACGCATTAATGTTTATTTATACCAGTTTTATGTTTGAATTACAATTCCAATAGGTTATGTAAGTTAGTGCGATGGTTTATTATTATTACATTGAGGATGAGGATCGAGATGACTCTATCTAGAATGTAACCGTTCAGACCTACTACCGTGAAAATCGAAATTCGTATATTTCGAAGATTTTTCTCTGTCACTCAAACGAAGGCGTCATTAGAGTGAGAGAGACAAATCCTCGAAATTTACGAATTTCGTTTTTCGCACTAGGGCCGCAGTTACCGGGTCGGTCTATTCGACAGTTTGTTTAACCTCTTGTCATATTTTCCATAAAAAACGTACGTAAAAGCGTGCTTAAATGTTTATTATTATATTAATAACTTAAACACGCAACATTCGTATTTCTATATATTCCCAAATGAACTTTGACATTACATAATGCCCTTTAGAGTTTATAATATAACACGACATAACTGATATAAAATTTCTCTGAAACCGGAATGAGCGAAACGACCACATTAGGCCTCCGAGCTCCGTATAGTACACACATCGTATCGTAACCTATCGAGAATGCACCTTTAATTAATAACGTATGTGTTGAATTTTCACACCTCCAACTTAGAAATGGAATAACGTCAAGATTTCTTTTAAATTACTCACCAGTTCATATCTGTATAATAATCTGGTAACTTTTGCCTATGTAGATTATACAATATTTAAATTCATTTGCATTTGAAATAAAACTATGAAAACGGATAAACTCGCGTATATTAACTAATTTTAACTTCATTCCGACGTTTCGAACACTTTACAGTAAAGTGTTCGAAACGTCGGAAAGAAGTTAAAATTAGTATACGCGAGTTTATCCGTTTTCATATTTTTATTTCATGTGTAATCCTCGCGGTAACCGAAGAAAATATCATCTGCATTTGTTTTATTTATTATGGGTCATACAGATTATTTTGTATGAATTAAGTTACAAATCTTTCCTGTTGATTTAAGGAAATTTAAAGCTCTATAAACCTAATTTTCTTGTTGCGCGAATAAAAGTCGATAGGTGGCTTCTAGTTCTTAAGAATTATGTGGTCAAAACCTAACTTAAACTTAAAGCTGTGTTTAATATGAGTGAATCAAGTAGGTAACGAAGCCGATGTTTTAACTTCTCAAGAGTGAGCGGTGGTGTTTTATTCCGTTGCGTTATAATATGTTTTCGCCTTGCCGTGTGGTGACGGCAGTAAGAATACATTTGTCACCACCCCAACTCCTCCAGCGGGTGTCGTAAAGGCCCATTTACACTATACCACTTTCTTGCACATTCCATACAATAAAAGTAAGGCAATAAAAAATTGCTTAGTCTAAACCTAACGTGATATTCTTGAATATTGAAAGCAACTCGAATACAATACTAGCATAGGTGTAAACAGAGGTCAATAGTTTATGACATGCAACAATTGCTGTTCAATATAATTATATCATTTCAAAGATAGATTCTGTGCGTGAAGGTGTGTTCATAGTTGCTGCGATATTATTCATATTCATAAAATTAAAAATTTTACATGTCATAAATAATAAAATAAAATTAGGATGTCAATTAATTTACAGTTTACATTAAAATAATCTATTCAACACATTATATTTATTATTATTTAAAAATTAAAAAAGATAATATACATTAAATTAAATTAAATTAAATTATAATTTTCATATTCATGCATGTCATAAAATGCTTGATCAGTAACAACGGTATTACAACATGAAGTGAGCAGAGCTCAGTTCTATTATTTGCTGGAAATAGTTATTTATTATACAAGGCCTATAATATTGAGACCAGGGGGATTACCATGACGTACTAATGCGATTCAGTTTAGGTCGAGAGAAAGGGACTAGGCTATAGGAGTCGTATACCTCTGTCCCTTTTCCTGAACCTAAACTGAATCGCATTAGTACGTCATGGTAACCCCCCTGAGCTAGCGAAAGATTCCAAAATTGTAATACAACTTTTTTCCCCTCACTATCGCGAGGAAATATGATTACAAATCTCATCCAAATGTAAATTAACTTAAAAGAAACCATTTAAAACTCAATTTCGAAACGTATCGTAGAATAGAGTTACTTCTGGAACTTAAATAAAGCCAATGGCTTACAAAGTCACCCATGAAAAACGACCAATTTAACATGTGAGCTCCGATTGCGCATGTTTACTACGGTCATACAGATCCACTTATACTAGACAGTAGGGGGCTATAGGAATTAGAGCAATGTCAAATTACTTTATTCACAAGTTGGTAAAAAGCGTTTTTATCCGCTCGTATTAAAGGATAAACGAGCGCTTTACGAGCTAGTCAGGGGAACAAATATGTGTTTCAATCCTAAAACAGAATACAGTGCTTCGTAATGCTATTCCAGCTCGTATTAAACTTGAAATCACGTTAAAATATTTGGCTACCGGAGATTCATACGGCACCCTAGCTCAATTGTTTAGAGAACCTAAGTACAATTAGTACCTGTTTAGTCGAAGTACTAAATGCGATTTATTCTGTATTAGAAGATTTAATACAGGTAATAATATATCTTAAAGAAAATAACTAAATGTTATATAAGTATACTATATTTGGAAAACTTTTTTTTTTATGTATCCAAATTCGATTCTAAATGATTTTAGTGCAGCATCGCGGGCTTTTTTCATAGTTAATATTTTCCGTATCCCACAGACATTCATGATTTCGGTATATTTCTATAAATTTTATCGTATCCGAGGAACCAAATTTAAACATGTTTTTGCTCATATTTCTTAAGACACAACAGAAAATAACAAAAAATTACTAACCACCAACTTTCAATATTGAACGAAAATATGCGGCGACGAATACGTGCAATAATTGCAGCAATACGTTATTTATTGTACAACTAAAGGGTTTAGATTTATCAATACTTATTATGCAATTAATTCCGTGCAATAATGTTATCAATGTAAACGAATGGGGGTAGAAATAATTTTCGGGCAATTATTGTATTCAATAATTGTATGCAAGTTTTTGATAATTGCTTAGGTGTAAACACTTTGGTACAAATTATTGAATACAATTATTGAAGAGCAAGGATTGTATGCAATAATTCCCTTTTTTTGTACAAGAATCTTGCATAATCTAAAGTCGACTAAGAGATTGAAGTGTCACTGACCATTATTTGATAAAAGATTGATCATGGGCAGCAGCGTCATCATAGTGGAAACATTACTGCGATCGCCAATCCGCCTACCCAGCGTGGCGATTATGGGCATTTACCTCCTAATGCGTCTATGTACGCATAGTTAATTGGAGAGGCCTACGTCCAGCAGTGGACTATCATAGGCTGATGACGATGCTCTCGCCGCTGAGGTGAAAAGTTGTATGTATCACACGAGAGCAAAGATATTTGTGTTTCGTGTCTTTGAGCCCCTCACTGCGGTCAAGATTCTAATTTTGAATCACTCGCTACGCTCGTGATTAAATTATAGCATCTTTCACTTGCTCGGGACTCAACATCAACACTCGAACAACAATCTACTTTGCTCTCTAGTTGACCAAATAATTATTAACTAGTCATTATCGCTATTGTGACTACGGCTAGTAAAGATTCTAGGTAAGATAAGATGGATTCGTCATATCTAAATAAACCCACTTGGTATGACGTAAGTATTAATAACTACTGATAAGTAATAAATAACATCTATCATTTCATGTAGCCTGTGCCCACAGAAGGAAGAATGGCGAACACAATTTGTAGTTGACTACGTACCACGAGTACAATGTCAAATTAAGAAAAAAAAGAACAATTTTCCTCTGATGAAACCTACATACGTGTTACTCGTTCCATAACTAAGTGGAGTTATTAGATTCACTCCGGTATACTTTCTTATATTGCGTAACCAAAATTACCCTGCATTGAGTTTCAGTCTGATCTAACTATAGTTTCTCGATCATTATTCAATTATTAGGTTATTACT
The DNA here is from genome assembly GCA_025490895.1 of Thaumatotibia leucotreta. NCBI lineage: Eukaryota > Metazoa > Arthropoda > Insecta > Lepidoptera > Tortricidae > Thaumatotibia > Thaumatotibia leucotreta. The sequence goes on from JALPQI010006233.1 coordinate 66,250, forward strand.
TATTAAATATTACAAGCGCGCTCCGACAACTTAGGCTGTTTCCGTGATCGATTCTGGGGCTAATTGAGTAGTATCTCTACTAGATTCTTGCTTATCAATAAGATATACCTAACGATAGGACACCATTACGTTTTCAATTGTGTGGTCACTACAATAAGTACTGACCAGTTTTTTTTTATCCGAATCGTATTGCTTTAGTGTGTCAGAGAAATATGCTTTATTTACCACGACCCGCTTTTGAATCGCGTGTTCGCTTCAATGAGTCTAAACTGTGCCAACAGCATACTGTAATTGTTAAAAGTAATATATCTTGTTACGTAACAATTCATTACTCAGGATCGATAATATTAGTATCACACTCACTTTATTTCGGTTGTCAAGATCAATGAAAATGATTAGCAATATATTTTTGTAAATTGCTAAATAAATGAAACTCAAATGTGTATCCAGTTTTATTTAATAGGTACAGGATAATGCAAACCGACGTTTTGTTTTTAGTGATATCACTTACTTTTTTGTTTTATTTGCATTACATTAGGAAGTTTGTAGTAATTTCCTTGTAAAAAAATATTATAAACAAAATATTATAAAAAAAACTAAATATCGTACCTACATTCATACTTGTGCTAATAAGAATATATTTCATGTGATCGATCCACACTATATTTTAGGAGAATACGAGTAAGTAAGTAAAGCATATTTTTTACTATTATGATACGCATTAGCTATTCAGTCACAGTAATACTTTTCGTGTTGTGTTTGAGCTTCCTGGTAATGTTGTTGCTATGAAACAATGCATAAGAGATATCAGACGCCAAAAGTGGTCGATGTACCTATTTTCCAAATATTTACATATCTTGAGTAGGTAGACCTATAGATCTGTGTACCTCTTATATCGGGGAGCTACTGGTACTTGCAATGGGTAAGAGCCCTTACTGTAAGGCTGTATATACAGTATGTATTATCTTATATATATTATTTATTTGAATAAAAAATATTAAAAAACGTATATTTATTATTTACGAGGTGAGTAACAATTTCCACTGCAAATAATGCGTAACATGTGATCGATAATGTAATCAAAATGAAATGAACGAAAGTTTTCCAATATCAGTGTGTCTCTATTTTTTTATGCTGCAAAGCAATAATAGTATTTTCCAATAATACTCGAATCGCTGCATTTATATGCAATTATTACATTATTTATCGTTTAAAAGAAATGAAATTTAGAATTAAGTATTTTGTTGGTTATATTTTGTTATTTCATTCATAATAAAATAAAAAATTATGAATAATCCATTTCCCCACGCAAGCCGGGATAAACAGACCCGAGAACTAACTAAAGAGATACAAACGAAGTACGAAATGATTGACTGAAAAATATTTCTGATTAGCTGTACGCTGTACAACCGCCTGCTGTGTATCTCTATGTATAAGCGAATGATAGTATTGATACCAGTCTTTTCTGTTTAATGACGTCCAATAAAGAGTATTGTATCATAAGAGTATTCCATTCTAAATTACATGTAATTAATGGACGTGGAATCTATCATTCGTTTATGTTTATTCGTATATACAAATATTTCCACGCTGCTCTACGATATTAGCTACAATATGAACAGCTGTAACTACGGAACCTATCGATATAATACGAAGCTTTACCGACCATCTCAGGAGAGCAAATTCCAGTGAAATGATTCCGGCTGCTGTCGGTAGTTACGTAATACTTCCGGTCCGGCCGGCAGCTTCCTACTCGCGCCTGCGCCCGCGCTGCCGGCGCCGGCCCCTAGCTTTGCTCCACAACTACGCTTCTCGATTGGTTTTAGTCTACTTTAACTGATGAACTATTTATTCGACGCATAGTGATAAAGAACTACGAAATGTACTCATTTTGCGACACTGATTACTTATGGACATGAAACTAATTATCATATATCAGGTTAAAATATTATAAATCATTTAATTATGGTATTTGTTTAAATGTTAAATATTGAGTTGAAAAACGTATAGTTACATAGTTTTAGTCGCGCTTACATACGTGGTAAAGATAAAAGTATCATATAAAATATCTTTTATTTATAGGCACTCCACAAAGTACGGCATTAAAAACGTTTTAGTATATTAGTATACTTTTTTCTTCTAAAACAAGAACCACAATCGCATAGCTAAAAGCAAAAAATATCGCTAAGCACTATTAAATCAATATCACTTTCTTTGAAAACCTCTTAAAACACACGTCAGTGTTAAGTAAAAGAAGTTAATTAAATCACTTACGAAGTAATCCCAAAAAGGAATATCCAAAGGTGCGCGTGTTCACTAGCACGAGGTATTCACATACTGGTCAAAAGAGCCTCACTGGAAACTACATCGCGCCCCTCCCTGCAAGCTTTCTTCCAAACCCAATTGACATTCGCGATCTCGTGACACAACACTCGGCAGCGACAATATTCCCCACCTCCTACATATTCCGCATTCACACTCACAGGACAATCCGCCAAACCCATGAACCAAAACGGTCAAATATTCTTAATTAGAGCTAGTGAGTAGGGTGGAGGTTTGATGAAAATGTCATTTCATGAAAGGGGTACTTACTAGTGATTTCGTAGGTAGCATTTACTTAGTGCCCAGTAACCAGAGAAAGCTAGTCTAACTAAAACTACCCAAGATTGAAAAGGACATAAATCTCATTTAATACACCTTCAGAAAATAATTTCAGTGATCATAAAAATACATAATGTAACGGTAGCCAAATATTGACACGTTGTTTTCGAAATATTAGCTATTTTGTGAGAATCATGATCATGACTCAATTGTCATGTTAGTCGCTATATATACATACCTACCCGTATATCTCTGCACTTTCCCAAGACTTTAGTAAATTTGATGAATAAGAAAGTATACCTACTTCAATAGAACGTGTGAAAAATAAGTAACAAGCGATATTCTAATCATGACACAGGTGAAATGTTGTGAATTCCATTTCATTGCGTACTAGCGCAATAAAAACACTTCCTGCACTTACTAATAAACGGTTTGTGAGAGTATAATCTGTTAGGATTCCGTGCGCATCTACAAAATAACTACTTACCCACGTTCTTTACAGTTTCATCGCTATAATAAGTATACGTGTAAGGAACTTTAGTTATCAAGGTTCTAAATCATAGAGTTTATTAGTATAACAGGTTGAACAGATTGTGAATGAACAGGTACAATTAGATAAGTAGATACAGAAAACGTGAAAATATAACAAGTGTCTCGGTGCCTTAACCTTAATGTAAAACGGTCGAGTAGATATTATTTATTTCTCAGTCCATATCCGGATCGAATACTTTGCTGTACCATGATTCATTTTGAATCGTTTTGTGCTTGTTTATACGGTTTCAATATACTGACCCTGAACTTAATTTCTCGACAGTGATATAGACTAAACGAAAAGCAAATACAGATAATTACGAAAAATCCATAACATATTATAAAACCGCGATTAGAATGGGATTCGACACTACGAGTACTGTTGACACAACAGTGTATAAATTAATCTAGGATAGGTATGTTCATAATTACATTCATATTTTAAGTGCAGAGGCTTACAGACAATAGATTAATTAATCACTCACTACAATAAACAAGTCTTTTCTTGGTAAATGTTGTGTCAACAGTACTTTCGTAACCCTTTCTGATTTCGGTTTAATAATAACATCCGTGTTGTTATTTATAACACATAATAGCAGGTGTAATCAACTAGTAGGCTTACCTTGACATGGAACAATGAAATATAGATTATTTGTCTACCCTAGAAGAAGTTTCCTTAGTCTATATTTTTTCTGAAATTGTCCCAGAATTGTGTAAATATTAATTACCCTATTTCAAACTTTATCATTGAGCCCACATGGTTTATATTTAATTAAACTCACATTCACACACAATTGTGAATGAAATAATCTACAAATCGTTACCAGTCATTCTATCGCTCACTAAATACGACCAGCCAAATTTCGGAATCGAACAAGTGATACAAGTTACCTACCCTTGTCCGAACAAGTGATACGCATAGAATCTGACTTTTGTTAATGTTAAAATTAGTGTTTTTTTTTAATAAAACGGTAATGTAATTTTTTTTTACAATTTTCATTCTTTATAGATTAGTAAGAAATACACAGATTTGTATATTGGTTTGCTTAAAACAGATATACAGAGCCACGAAACGGCTTTATTTCAGCGTGAATGCAGGCTTACGCTACGCTGATCTTCCGACGAGGCCATAGCACATTGTATATTCCGTTAACTCTCGCATACCTATTTACTCCAGACTCAGACTAAAAGAATCCAGTCAATATTATTTTATCATCGTGGATGGTAAAACAAACAGATATTTAGATCAACAATATACACGACATGTTAAAGTCAATGTTAATTTCAATTCGTAGTAACGAATCCGATTTGAAGATTGTCTGATTATAACATTAAAGTACTGTATCAATATCAAGTGTATCAACTCTTGCGTTTCTCGCGGTACTCTACTTTTGCCTCGATGATAATTATTATGACTACGAACGGCGCGGCGTCTTGTCATTTTACGGGCCGCGAACGCAAAACGCACGACGAAATTACGCAATATCACATTAGTTACTTCATACCTAATAACTTTACCGAACAACTAAATGCTTTCTGATAGTTATTTCTTAATTCTATGGAATGTTGTGACTTTGTGATTTACATATTATTACTTGGTTTGATTTAAAAGTACAGGTATTTTGACTTAGTATTTTACCTAATGTTACCTGAACAATTTTAAACTACACTTTGCACAGGAAAACGTTATAATTATCGCCATTTTAAACAAAAGATACAACAGCTTGAATTATGCCCCAGTCTGACGTGTAGAAGGTACCCGGATAACTGATGACTACCGGTTTTAGTTATTACGTGAATGGTGGCCTACTTACCTATTTAATGTAACGTAATAAATCCACAAACAATTAATATGTCGTGTACCGCTAGTACTAAGTATAATTCTGCACTAGTAGGTGTAATGATTGCTAATGATATAATTTTAATTGTTTACCTACTTATATGGAAATCCGTCCTGCGACTTTCAAACACTTAAACTATCT
>JALPQI010006234.1:0-51605 GCA_025490895.1 Thaumatotibia leucotreta
GCTGAGTACTGGCCACGAAATGGCTGATTACTGGATTTTGGCGGCTGAGTACTGGGGAAAAGTGCCATTTTTTGTTTAAACTAAATTATCGGTACTTTAAGGATTCATGTTATGTTTTTTCTTATTTCGTTTTAAAACTATAATAAACAGTTGATGTAACGATGTGATCCGTTCGTTTATCCGACTTATCCTGAATAAATACCGACCGTTCACATTTTAAAAAGGCGTTATAAGGCTGACTACTGGTGCTTTTACCCTACGATAAATTCATTTATTGATCAATTTAATAATCTTTTTAGAAAAAGTAATTTTAGGCATTACATTTTACACAAATACTAGACGCTCTCATGATATTATTGTATAAAATAATCGTGACTTTTAGAAGCAAAAACAAACCCGTACGTCATTTTGTTACCGTATTGTTCGAGACATTGAACAAAAAGATGATTTGAGATAAATAATATTTATTACAAAAAGTACTTTAGTTAACCCTTTCCTGTTCCTTTATTTTTCTAGTGACAGGGCATCTTATTAAGTTCATCGGGAAAATTGCTATTTAGGCAATTAGTAAAGACTAGGCACCAATATTGAACGACTTGTTAGCTCATGATGTCATGATCAAACTCCACAGTGAGAGGCTAATTGAATTTGAACTTTTGTGAGACATAATAACTATAAAGATAACTAAAACGGTTAAACTCACGTGTTACTACGCGTGACATGTTTCAGAGAGCCTAGGTTTCCATTATCAGGCACTGAGCCTGCGTTAACGCCTCGTGAATTTAAGATTTGAAACGACAAACGATAAGCACATCGACCTCACTATGTCTGCAAAACTATCATTGTTATTAAGACGAGGGATTACCGGCTTCCATGCTGTTGGCACAGCCCATCTCCCATCCCGGTTGAAATTTGGGCGAACGTCCGATCTCAATCTTCCGTGTATCTTCCGTTGTAGGTAGCACCTTTCTCATACCAGTAGCCTCGCTTTATCAAAGCTGTATATTTTACATACAATTTGCATATTTATTGATTAAATAGTGAGAGCCAGTACTACGTCCGGCGAGTGTACCTTCGCAAATATAGAATATTAAGTCACTAAAAAAATACTATTGACGTGTAACACGTCACAAATACAGTTATTAGTTTTATTAAAATCTAAAGGCGTCATTCTGACAGCCAGAACGGCAAGTGTATTATCAAACCGGAATCAGAAAGGGATTCGAAAGTACTGTTGACACAACAAATGACACAATATTTATCAAGAAAAGAGTTGTTTATAGATGTCGCGAGTGATTCATTAATCTATTGTCTGTAAGTCTGAACTTAAATTACAAATATGTATTGATTTAACCATGAATATAATATTATCCTAGATTGACTTATACACTGTCGTGTCAACAGTACTTATAAATCCCGTTCTAATCGCGGTTTTATAATACCTAATTCACAAATCTAAAAGGCACTGATCTAAAAGACAATTCACTCGTTAAGTTATTATCTGAAAAATGTACTGAATTTTTAATTTAATATACAGTTGAAATTTCGATCCGATGAGATGAGATCTGAGTATTAGACATATAAAATGTAATTGTAATATTATTTTATTTACTTAGAGTGAAAGTATTATTAAGGACCACCAAGTGCCTGCAAAAAGTCTCCAGGCAACACAGCACCGCAAACTCGTTAAAAAGACGTAGGTATTAAGGAATTGATTCCATACACCTTCGCGCTGCGATGTGCTCACGAGTGGGGAGCAGCCTCACGGTTTATAATCGCTATACGAGATACTAATGTAATGTAGACCATATTAAATTTTGAGATTTTGCCGTGTCACAAAGCGTTGAAAAGGTAAATGGTAGAAAGGAACTAGAAACAATGAGATATGTGAGAAATGTTTTGTGGTTTCGCAAGTCCCGTTTGGATTGTGTAACAAGTTAATTTTCACCCAGTAGCCGCTCAGCCGTGCCCCCGTTGATGGGGATATAATCACTGTTCACTGTAAGGTCATGAACCTAGTAACCTAGTATAGTCTCTGGAAATATTAGTCACTTAAGCCACAGAATATAATATATAATATAAAATACTGAAGCCCGTAAATAGGCTGGGCCGCTCCGCGAGCCCACTGCGGAATCGACTCCACGCTCGCATTCGTGGCTTCGCGCCGCTATTCGCTTAAGAGTAGGGAGTGACCTGTTCTATAAAACACACGGGATTTGGGACCGCATGCCTGCTAACGCGAACACCGAATTTCGTAAATTTCGGGGATTTGTGTAAAATGGGTATAAACTAGGGGTATTCTGTATTATAAATATCGTAAAAGCAACTACAGAACCCTACACTAAGCATGTTCAAATGTCTATTTATCGTTTGTCGAAGATTTTTTTTTCAAGGCACCTCAAGGTCTGACGGCTTATTACAGCTTGCCAAAAACGATTAGAAATTAAAAAGTAGCAACATCGTAGTGTCGTCCCATTCAAATCAATATGCGTGAGAAAACGGGACGACACTACAATGTTGCCACTTTTTAATTTCTACTCTTTTTTGTCAGGCTGTAGTTTTGCTGCGCACGCGAAGCAATGGCCATAAAAATGGGATTATTAAAAATGCGTAATTATTGCATTTCAATGAGCCGGGCTCATTGATTACCGTCATTGAACATATATCATATTATACACCCATAGAACAAGTACCTATAGTCTTCTTCGAATAGTACACCAAACGAAGGAAACTCACAGGAAAAAACTCGTTTATAAGCGAATTTTGGCATAGTTGTAGAGAATGGTGTTTTAAACCACATACTAAAAGTACTGGTGGTTAGGGGTGAAGCTAACGGGGGGAGAGGGGTGTAAAGGTCCTTATTTTTAATTTTTCGTAAATAACTCGTAAACCGTGGCTTATAGCAAAAAACGTTCTAGTACATAAGTAAACTACATAAAATTCTCTACAAAAAAGATATTCGCATGTTTCCTCTGGGATCAATGTGTCATGAGATAAGAAAGCAAGAAGATGGACACTATAGAAATAAACACATTTGTTCAAGTAGGTGTGGCACATACAGAATGCTCGCGAGCATTCCAAAAGATTTTAATGCTCAATTCCTGACCATATTTAGAGTCTTTAATGTTACATAAAATTTCCTGGATTCGGCTTGGTTTCAGAAATAATCAACCTTTTTTTCGAAATATGTTTTTCGACGTAACTCGTCATAAAACTTCTTTTTGATTACAATGCTACCACAATATGTTTTAATATTACCACACCTTTTTCCTGGCAATCAAAAAATGGGAATAAACTTGACGGAACAACCAGTCCCTAAAAAAATTATTAAAATAAATATTTTTTACAAACTGTTGTTATGATAAAAAGTACTGGAAATTTCAAAAAGTATTCAAAAAGTCTAAAATAAAAGAGAAAAAAAAAATTTTTTTGGTGGTATATTTCACATTAGGTATCATAATCATTTTTGTTTATTTTGATATCTAGAATGCATACTTAAAATATTTTGGAATGCTCGCCCCGGGCACGCTCTGTATGCTTAATTGTAAAAATAAAATTCCTAATTATCTTCTAAACCTAAAATATTCTCATAATCATCGTCAAAAGGTTTTAACTATGCATTCAAGACATCAAAACAAACAAAAATTATTATGAGACCTAATGTCAAATACCACCAAAAAAACACTTTTTTTTTCTTTGTTTTTTAGACTTTTTGCATACTTTTTAACATTTCCAGTACTTTTTATCATAACAACAATTTATTAAAATTATATATTTGAAATTTTTTTTTAGGGACAGGATTTTTCGTCAAGTTTATTCCCATTTTTTGATTGCCAGGCAAAAGGTGTGGTAATATTAAAACACATTGTGGTAGCATTGTAATCAAAAAGAAGTTTTATGACGAGTTACGTCGAAAAACTTATTTCGAAAAAAAGGTTGATTATTTCTGAAACCAAGCCGAATCCAGGAAATTTTATGTAACATCAAAGACTCTAAATATGGTCAGGAATTGAGCATTAAAATCTTTTGGAACGTTAGCGAGCATTCTGTATGTGCCATACCTAATTAAACAAATGTGTTTATTTCTATAGTGTCCATTTTCTTGCTTTCTTATCTCATGACACATTGATCCCAGAGGAAACATGAGTACATCTTTTTTGTAGAGAATTTTATCTAGATTACTTATGCACTAGGACGTTTTTTGCTACAAGCCAAGGTTTACGAGTAATTTACGAAAAATTAAAAATTAGGACCTTTACACCCCCCTCCCCCCGTTAGCTCCACCCCTAACCACCAGTACTTTTAGTACATGGTTTAAAACACCATTCCCTACAACTATACCAAAATTTGCTTAAACACGAATTATTTCCCCCGATAGGCAACGTTTGGTCTTCGTTAGGTGGGCTAGAAAGGAATATTGTGGAACTACGAAATATAAATAAGTGAAACCGGTATCTAGATATAATAAGAGGTATAAATATAAATATAGTACTATCACTGTACTTTATAGTAATTCTATACTGTAGATATTACTATTCTTTAGTTAAAAGTAAAATAAAGACCGACCAAGAGCATGCCGGGCCATGCTCTTGGCATATACTGGAGCCTTTTTGAATAACTACGGAGCCCTATACTGATAGGGATATGTTAGGCTATGTTAAAAATAGTTTTATTTTAAGGTATTCTATAAGCCCTCTTATTTATGAATTTTTTCTCAAGTTAGAGGGACAATTTTAAGTTTTATTTCCGAAAATATTTACTTTAAGGAAAAACCTTTATTTTTAGACCCTTATTCTTTTTAAGGAGTCTATATTAATTCGCATAATTTATTACGCATACTTCAAATTGGCATAGCGTTGTTAAGCATACTATTTAAGTGGCATAAGCATAATTTCGCATAAACGATTACGCATAATGTATTAACGTATAACCTAAACTATCATAACGATGATTTGGAATAATTTGGATAAGCATAATACTAATTGGTATACTTAATGAAAGGTATAAAATATAATAAATGAAATAATAATGACCGATCATAGATTGCGTAGCGAAACCGATGCTATATACCTAATATTTTTGCCAAGTTACTGTCGATTAGTACGTATTAATAATATTATTATATACTATATATTGCTTCCAATTTAAAACAAGATTAGACTTTTTTTACTTGTGCGTTGTGCGTAGGTATAACAGTTAATGTTTTGTTTAATAGGTCTTGACATATTTTATTGACTGACATACATGTATACGTATATTTTTATAGTAAATATTGATTATTTTAATTATTACACACATTTTTACCCTAGCAATTTAAAATATTTTATGCGGGATACAGTTATCGTTTTGTGATCGCAGAAATCATGGTATAGCTAAATAGGTTCCCTAGATCCTATTTTAAGCATAATTAAAATATACGCCCGTATTAAATAGGTACAAACTCTGTACTGTGCGCCTCATGCGCCTACCATGATGTGATTTCTTTACTAATAAAAATGATTATTAGATACCTAATGTTTTATTTAATTGATTGTATCTGACGTGTTCATTAGGATGTGTAGGAGATATCGACGAAAGCTAGGCTTCCACTTCGCTTCGTCGCTCCTGCTTATTAGTCTTTTGAACTTAACCTTACTGTCTTGATTTTACCCTGATCTGCCTCATTCGATTGATTTCTAAGTTTATGCTAATTCATATTAGGGCGAATAAAGTTATATTTAATAATTTTATGCATATTTCAATTATGAATAATCAGTAATATGCGTATTAAGCATTATGGAATTTTATTATTTTGCCTATTCAATATTATGCTTAATTATTTATGCCAAATCCGTTATGCGAATTCATATTAGGACTATTAATATTAGGCATAATAAAGGGGACCCCTTTTTAAGAGATCTATTCAATGATACCCCACACTATAAGATTACAACAAATGAAAAAATCATCCCCACTTCAGCAGTTGGGGACGGAAACCGATTTTTTTTATTCTATCACAATTTTTCGGCATAGTTATACCAAATTGCAGATCTATTTAGTACTAATGGCCACAGAGCTATGCTGTGGACAGACGGACAGACGGACATGGCGAAACTATAAGGGATCCTTGTTTACTACGCAACCCTAAAAAAGGTGTCTTTCCATAGCAGACACGCAGATATATTTTTACGTTATCTATACAGGGTGTTCGTTTCGATTTGCAATAAATTAGACAGGTTACTTGGGCCATTAATAGAAGTTGTCTGATATATCGGGTTTTGGAAAATTCGATAAAAAATATTTTTTTTTGTTTTCATTTTTGTTTAAGAATAAAATAAAAGATAATCTCAGGTGACTGACGGCACATGTCAAAATAAGTAACATTAGAATGTAATAAAGGTTGCAATACACATGTTCAGTGATTAAACTTATTTTTTTAATAACTCAATAACGGTAAGAGTTAAAACACTAGTTTCTTAGAGAAATTAATTATATTTGACCTAAATAAGCTTCCCTTAAAGTTATAGCATATGAAGAAAAACACGCTGTATATATAAAAGAAGAAGCTCCCTGATAAAGATGCACGCACAGCCTAAACCCCTGGTCCTAGAGACTCCAAATTTGGGCACGTAGGTTCCTTTTATGGTGTAGACGAGCACTAAGAAAGGATTTTTCAAAATTCACCTTCTAAGGGGTAGAAATGGGGGTCCAAAGTTTGTATGGCGAAATAAGATTAGTTGAACTATTTTATCCGTCTATATATATAAAAGAAGAAGCTCCCTGATAAAGATGCACGAACAGCCTAAACCCCTGGCCCTAGAGACTCCAAATTTGGCACGTAGGTTCCTTTTATGGTGTAGACGAGCACTAAGAAAGGATTTTTCAAAATTCACCTTCTAAGGGGTAGAAATGGGGGTCCAAAGTTTGTATAGCGAAATAAGATTAGTTGAACTATTTTATCCGAAACTTCGCAAGAGTATTCTTTAAAGTAATTGATTAAAGGTATCTTTAAGGTTTTTTGAAAATTCAACCCCTGAAAAAGGTAAAAAGGGTGATGAAGTGAAAATATCAAGATGGGTATAGTTTTTATAGTTTATCGAGTCGTAGATGACGAAAACAATCACGATTTTTTAATTTAACGCGGCGGACGTGAAATACTACGAGTATGTACACGATTATGGTGTGATGGGGTAAAATTCGAAAAAAATTGTACAGTTTTATTATTTATGTTCATTTCTGGTTCTAGAGATTCCAAATTTAGCGCGTAGGTTTCTTTGAGGATGTAGGGGTGCTCTAAAAAAGGTTAAGTCGAAATCCACTCCCTAGAGGGTGCAATGGGGGTCCAAAGTTTGTATGACGAAACAAGATTAGTTGGACTATTTTGTCCGATACTTCGTAGGAGTATTCTTCAAAGTAATAAAGATATGTTGCAGGTTTTTTGAAAATGTAACCCCTGAAAAAGGTAAAAAGGGTGATGAAGTGAAAATATCAAGTTCGGTATCGTTTCTATGGTTTATCGGGACGTAGATCACAAAAACAATAACGATTTTAAAATTTAACGCGGCAGACGTGAAATACTATGTACACGGTTATGGTGTGATGGGGTAAAATTCGAAAAATATCAATATAATTTTATTATTTATGTTCATTTCTGGTTCTAGAGATTCCAAATCTAGCACTTAGGTAGGTTCTTTGAGGGTGTAGTGGTGCTTTAAAAAAGTTAAGTCAAAATCCACTCATTAGAGGGTGCAATGGGGGTCTAAAGTTTGTACGGGGAAACTTGACTATTAAACTGTTTTATCCGAAACTTCACAGGAGTATTCCCAAACATAAATGACTAATGACATGTTTTAGGGTTTTTTGAGAATTCAACTCTTGAAAGTGGTAAAAAAGTTAGTAAAAAAACAACATGGTTATCGTTTCTATAGTCTATCGTGTCGCTGTACCGAGGTGTACGTGAAATACCATCTCCTCTGTTATGGTCTCATATACGGGCTTGCGTATTATGAGAGGGGTATCGTTTTTGTGAGTCTATATTAATTCGCATAATTTATTACGCATACTTCAAATTGGCATAGCGTTGTCAAGCATACTATTTAAGTGGCATAAGCATAATTTCGCATAAACGATTACGCATAATGTATTTACGTATAACGTAACCTATCATAACGATGATTTGGAATAATTAGGATGAGCATAATACTAGTTGGTATACTTAATGAAAGGTATAAAATATAATAGATAAAATGATAATGAGTGTAATGACCGATCATAGATTGCGTAGAGAAACCGATTCTATGTACCTAATATTTTTGCCAAGTTACTGTCGATTAGTACGTATTAATAATATTAATATATACTATATATTACTTCCAATTTAAAACTAGTTTCGATTTTTACTTGTACGTTGTGCGTAGATATAACAGTTAAAATTTAGGTCTTGACATATTTTATTGATTGACATACATGTATGCCTACTTATATTTTTATAGTAGGTAAATAAAATTATTACACACATTTTTACCCTAGCAATTTATAATATTCTACGGCGTGTGTATTTTATACGGGATGCAGTTATCGTTTTGTGATCGTAGAAATCATGGTATAGGTAAAAAGGTTCCATAGATCCTATTTTAAGCATCATTAAAATATACGCCCGTATTAAATAGGTACGCACTCTGTACGTGCGCCTCATGCGACTACCAAGACGTGATTTCTTTACTAATAAAATTGATTATTAAATACCTAATGTTTTATTTAATTGATTGTATCTGACGTGTTCATTAGGATGTGTAGGAGATATCAACGAAAGCTAGGCTTCAACTTCGCTTCGTCGCTCCTGCTTATTAGTCTTTTGAACTTAACCTTACTGTCTTGGTTTTACCCACAGATAAAATATAGGGAAGATTCCGTGTATTAAGACATACCTGAACAAACTACTGTCATCCTTTACCATCTCAAGATGTATTCCATAAGGAAAAGAGACAAATAAAGTAGCTATACTTGGTCTTGAATTCTATCAATGACTCCATTTTCTTGAACAATGCTACCAACCTGACTAGATAAAATGTCATTACTATTAGTGTTGTCCAGTCTTCATCATAGGTATGCTTTTATCGGCAATAATAATATTTTTACCAAATTAGGTAGCGAATACAGTAGGAATAAACCTTATTTCCTACTCAGAATTACTATCTTCTGCGATCCTTAATATGTCATGATATTTCTAAATCTACATTTTAGGATATAAATAAAATCACAAAATTAATGAAATTTTATCTTTAATTAAAATGTCAAATGTCATAAGAAGTGTTCTGTCTAAAACGTATGCCACTAGTTGGCGCCACTTAGCGGTAAGGTCTCGCTAAGATCTAGCCTCAAAGAAAACGAACTAGAAGGTCATTTTATTTTTTTACATAATTTTATTAACTCGTACAAATCTAAGAATTTAGACAAGTTTCTGGACCTGACGCCTCAGTGCTGCCGCCCTGGTGAACGGCATTTCAGAAAACCCTCATTATAACATGTTTTATGGAACTTATCATCCCTTAAAGCATACCTAACAATTTTCGTATGATGGCTTCTTTGTATTTAATCACATGTGTGTCATTATTAAACTAAACTTAATTTACTTTCTGGTTGACATGACACTGGATGATTACCAAATATGGTGGGTACTACGTCAGAATGTATGTAATCACTTATGCGCGTACCCTTGCCTGAAACAACAGCTTAAAAATGTGCGGAGCATATTTTTGAATACTTTTTAGGGAACCACTCGTCTGCCTTTTTGATATTTTTGACCCATAATAGCCTTTGTTCAGTGTCCTGTGGCAACCTGTTGGAAATTAAAAACATCGATTCATTTTCTGAGTTGGCTATCAATACATTTATCGATATCACGATCGGTCTCTTAGGTACAACACTATGCGATACAAATATTTGAATCCCACTATTTATAATTACATTACGAAGGCAAATACGAATGGTTAATTCACAAAACTACACACATGTATCCGGCAACAAATATTGAATAAGATTTTCAGTTACTTTTACCTTAATAAGGTTCGAAATCTTAAAATTCAAGTCAAAACTAAATTACCGGTGAAACGTAATGTCTTTATTTTGTTCATTCAGATAACCCTGGCGGTTTTTACACCCTGGAACCACACAAGTCATCACTTTTATCACATTCCGTGCACTTATAAATATACATGAAAAGCTTTATTTTAATCACTTTTACTATTTGCTGTTTAGGTGCACTAGTATACCCAAACAAAGATCGTTGACAGGCATTGCCGGCGTCACCCACAGATAATAATAGACTCGGTCTATAGATTTATATGTCTATGGTTTTACCCTGATCTGCCTCATTCGCTTGATTTCTAAGTTTATGTTAATCCATATTAGGATAAATAAAGTTATATTTAATAATGTTATGCATATTTCAATTATGCATAATCAGTAATATGCGTATTAAGCATTATGGAATTTTATTTATTTGCCTATTCAATATTATGCTTAATTATTTATGCCAAATCCGTTATGCGAATTCATATTAGGACTATTAATATTAGGCATATTAAAAGGGACCACGTTTGAGTGTTCATTTCTGATTCAAAAATTTTTAAATATAGCATGTTAACCAACGTTAATAACCTTTTAAGTTTTCCTGAGTTTTTACGCGATAGTATCTAATCAAAAGTATATATAATATACCTGTGTATCCAAGGTGTTTTTTATAAAGTCAAAACAGCCGTCACCATAAAAAACAGCAGTCACCATAAATTTCGTCATTTTTGTTCCAATTGTGTAAATCGATGTCTCGGGATCCCAGAGGTTCTTATTAACAAACTGCAAAAAAAGGCTGCCTATACAATTTCCGTTTCGATATTGTCCGTCATAAAAATCGGTGGTAATCTGAAGTTCTGACTGATCTGTTCATCATAATGAAGCAGAAGTCAAATTTGCAAGAAACGGTAACAATATTAACTTACTTCAAATGTTAATCAGCTCGGCTGATTAAGGTCATCTTTGTAAGGCCTGGAAAACGACAAATTATAGTTTATTATCAAAACACAACAATCACCTATGTGAGTGTGTATGTAAACTTTTAATGATAAAAAACTTTGTCAATTACCAGATGGTAAAGATGACCATAATATGATAGCGGATTTTGATAATAATCGATATCTGAAATGTCAAAACGTTTCAAGTAATGAATTTGAGGTCAAATTTTAACAAAATGGTCGTCACCTGGAATTTATTTAGTTTTAATCCGACTTTAATAAAAATTGGTATCTTAGGATCCAAGTGGGTTTTTCATAACGATTTTGATGTAGGTACAAAAAGTGAGAAGCTATCACATCTAAAATTTCTAGAACTTTGATTTAATTTTGATAAAAAATTATACCGAGAAGATGAAAAGTTCTTCATATGGAATTTGAAGTTAAAATTGCAAGAAAAGTTCGCCATCTTGAATTTAGGTCTTAAGTTTAATACGACCGTGATAAAAATTGATAGAACGCGGCCGAACCGCGGGTTAAAGCACCATTCGCCACACTTAAATCGGTTAAGGCAAACGCGGGAAAACATTAACACGCAGTGAATAGATATTAGAACGCGGGCGAAGCCGCGGGTAACTGCTAGTTATTAATAAATAGCAAACATTTTTACATTAAATGTTAGTGGACTTCCGGTTTAAGCTTTTAAGTTGATGATAAAACCAAGATTGTGTTCTGAAAGTGCGTGATTATGAAATAATGCAAGTTTGCAGATTGGTTTACATTTTTTTTACTTTCAACTGACTAATGATATAGACGCCGGGTAACCTAACTCTGCAGACTGTATTCGAATAGAGACACAAAGCCTGCTAAGTTAGGTTTCCAGGCAAAGAAAGTTTTGTGCTTTTCTCCTTGCAAAGAAACTCACGTTCCACATTCTATTTAGTTCCTCGGGAGAGGCTCAGTGGCTCTACCGATACTTCGATATCCGCAAATTTCGAGGATCTGTCTCTCTCAATCTAAGAGTGACAGAAAAATCCTCGATATTTACGAATTTCGACTTTCGTGGTGGTTGGCCAGCATTTATGCGGCTAAAGTGACCGATATTTCCAGGGTCTATACCAGGTCCATGGTCTAACAGTGGACAATGATGACATGTCCATCAGCGGAGACACGGCTGGGCACTACCGGATGACCATCACCTTATACCACGACTCGGACGGGACTTGCATGGATCAGAAAACATTCCTCGCATGTGTAATGATAAATTTTATTATTGAACAGTTCTAAATATAAGAAGTTTATTATTTGTAGTTAATTTCTAGTATTTGCCTATTCACTGCTTAGCGTCGCGTCAAAATATGACAAATATCTCGAAAGCTATTATAAACCCTAATGGCCTAGACATTGGTCTAATGGTGCATTTACACAAAACCAGAGAATGTTCATTCTATCCCCCACTCTACGAAATCAATGAATTTCGACGAATTAAGCTATGTGTAATGAACGAATTTCGTAGAGTGGGGATAGAATGAGCATTCGCTCGTTTGGTGTAAATCCACCTTAAGGCGGCCGGCGGCTCGGAGGACCAAACGTGCGGGGGGGAGTTCCGATATCGGCCTCTTCCGCCGGTCGCTGTAGACCAATGTCGTGATCAGGCCATAAGGCTGCTCTCCACTCGTGGGCGAATTGCGGCCCGTGGGCATGCGGAGTCAATCCCGTATTCATTCACGATTGGGGAGCAGCCTTTGTTTATTAACCGGACTTAAGCTGCCACCCAACCTACTGCTATGCTCAAAAAACGGTGACAGAACGGAATCGTAGTTACGCATCGTATCCGTAACATTTTTGCCGCATGCCCCCCAGACCGCTGATCAAAAACGGTGACGACAGAGTTAATGTGACATCACAAGCCTTAATTGAGCTTACCGTGGGACTAGGTCGATTTGTGTAAGATGTCCCAAGATATTTATTTATTTATTTAATGTATGTATGTATGTAATCATCAAATAAAACCCAGAAAAATTACTTCCTACAATTTTATTGCCAAAAAAACTTCTAGTCGCTACTATTTGGCTCATTCACATTATCATCCCTACTGGACTCGTAGAACACCTCTTTAGGACTGTCGCGTCTCCCTTGTTTTCCTTCTTCAGAACTAGAGCTAGAAGATGCATCTCTCAACGACTTTGCAGGTTTCTCTTTCTTACTCTTCTTTGTTTCCTCTGAACTGGAACTTTCTTTCTTTTCCTGTGATTTTGCCTTTTCCGCCGATTTATCTTTTGTTTTATTATGTTTCTTTTCTTTTTTCTTTTCACTGCTTGAACTAGATTCAGATGACTTTTCCTTTTTCTTGCTGCAATGCAAATGAGAATTTCAGTTAGCATATCGGTAGCATTTGAGCTTACATGTCTTGCTTAAATTACTATGGGTTCATACCGTATCTTGTATGTGTTCAAGACCAGCGTTTTATCTTTATTTAACACTATACTTATTACACATTTTGATTAACAGCTCTTAGAAATTTAAATACTTACGATTCTCTTAAAGTTTCCTTTGACTCAGCACTGAAACGACACATTTATTAATTATTAGTATGACTTAAAACGGGACATTTAATATGTAAATTTTAATTATTGAGCACCCGACATTTCGGCACTTTTGCAAATGCTATCTTCAAGGAGTAACTAAATAGATTACAATTTGCATGGTAAATATCCGGTTTTAAGACTTTTAAGTCGCACTAATAATTTAAATGTCCATGTTAGCTTAAAAACTTATACATTTATTAATTAGCAGCTTGTTTCACTTTCAAAAGTCAAAAATTAATTTATTATCTTTTTTAAGGTAGATTGAGTATATTACCTACCATATATTATCTTAGACTTTGTTAAGGCTAAAACCCAACAAAAGGACAATATATATCTTCTTAAAGCACATATCCCTTAACATAAAGAATTTTGACTTACCTAGCATCGTCATCATCATCATCATCCCTGTCATCATCATTATCATTCCTATCATTGTCATTGCTGAAATAAATGACAGGGTTAACTAATTTTGTTTAAGATATAATATAATTATATAGGCAGTTAGGTACTGTCTATAGAGGTATTTATTAAACACTTTTTAATTTATTTTCATGTAATATAACTTACTCGTCATCATCATCATCCTTCTTATCGTCATCATCTCTGTAGCAAAGAAAGGATAAAAATAAAAATTAAAACGCAAACGTTCATTTAATTTTCAACCGACTTCAAAAAAGGAGGAAGTTCTCAATTCGACTGATGTTGATGACTGCTTATGTTTGTTACTTCATAACTTTGATGATTCTTTTTTATTTGAAAGCTGATGCTCACCGATTGATCCCATTTTAATTTGGTCCAGCTCTGACAATGGCATCCATAGAAATAAAACCATATAAGCCCTAAATTTGCATTAACCATGTGCACGACAAATGAATGAATAACTCAATACCACGTCAACCGCTTTCGATAATTCTTTTATTAACCGACTTCAAATTAAACCGAGATGGTCCTATTGGCACCAAGTCAGGTTCTGGTGATGGGAACTTAAAGAAATCGGTTGAAGTCGGTTGTTTTTAAATTTTTGAGTTTTACTCAGCAAACAGGTAGATGTTTTTATACTTTTTATTGGATTGCTTTTAAAATCTGTTCAAGTACATGCTGTTGGCAGCGACATTGTCTCACACAGATCAACTTGTCTCAGGTCTAAATAAGTACCGGCACTTACTCTTTTACGTTATCCCAATTGACCGTCCATTCTTCATGTGTGATGCCCGTACGGAACACTCTTCTGCAGGTCTCCCTGAAATTTGTCAGTTATAATTTAAAAAATGCAACATTAGATACGTGCTAGATAGTATTTATAATATCTACAGTCACTAATCTGAGGTTTGTGTCATGTCATAAAATCGCTAAATATACTAAATCAAATGATTTATTGAAAAATAGAGAAATCTGCAGTTTACAAGGAATATAATATTTCCGTAGCGCAATATTCGGAGGTCACTATGGTTTCGGGAATATGCTTATTGGTTCTTGAAACAGATCTGTATAGCTTCTTCTAAAGCAAAAGTGGTGATATGTTTAAAGACCCATTCGGTATCATATTTTTATCAATCATATTAGAGAAAAGAAAGAAAAATAATATAAAATTTACACGACTTTAACTGGCTCCATAAATATTTTTTTTTTTGGTTTAAAATCCTTAGAAATAGCGTAACTAACATTATTTCAGTTTGATCGAGTTTTAACGTAACTTTGCATTTGAAAGACATATACATTGAAGACTGTCTTTTACAAAACATTTACTTCCCTCTTAAGTCTGACAAATATTTAAATACTGTCTTAGGTAATTTAGCATGACCCTTAAAATGAGTCTTTACGATCCACATGGTGTTGAGGTGGTAAGTCGAAAATGGGCCATTTTTTTCAATATTGTCCATCCTTCTTTTTTGTGTTTTATATGATTTATACTCAGAATCGTCAGCTCTTTCGATCCTAATAGAAAAAATTGTCCCAAAATTCTAATTAATTTTTTGAACTTTCCATGTTGTTACTGCCATACAAAATGTATGAAAAAATTGTGACGGAACGGAATAAAAACCGTGAGAAACGATTTTATTCTATAAGGATCGAAAGAGCTTGCCATTCTGAGTGGAAATGATATTAAAAGCTCAAAAGTAAAAAAAAAAGTGGTAGGACAACTTTGAAAACAAGACCCAAATGTGGTAGTTAAATTAAGATTCATAATATTAAGACATACTCCGTATCCTTATAAATGGAGCACGATATGAACTGCCGGTTCTTAAAGACGGACGTGTAGAGGAAGGGCCCATGGCAGCTGTGAGTCTTGGGGTCGATCTTGCACGCAGAGATGACGCCGATCACTCGCTCCTTGGACTGGTATTTTACGATCAGCGGTCCACCGTGGTCGTTCTGGTGACGAAGATGTTCATGTCAAATTCGTATTTTTATGGTTTACGAACAAATAAAACATGGAAGCCGCTCGCCACACTAAATTGACCTTCAAAAACGGTCCTGAATTTTAGTTGACAACTCTTCAATGCATTACGTATACCTACGGTAATGAATTTCAATATCAACCTATACCTCAATATAAACGTAAACCGCCATTTGAAAATAGTTTTAATTGGCTTTATTCTATAAACATTGTCAAAGATGTTGGGCTGAAATATACGCGGTGTTAAGAAAAGCGCTATGTCCTACCATTCTTGGCACAATGGAACAATTGTTTTTTGGGGCATTTTTGAGCTGGCGTGCCTCCATGTTATACAAGGTGCCCGTGAGGAGAAGGAAACATTTTAACAGCATATTCCTGAGACTAAAAGAAGCAAAAAATGTTAAATGAGTTTTGGTCTAATCTGCAAAAAAAAAACTTTTTTTAGTTTTTAGGGTTCCGTAGCCTAATAAAACGGAACCCTTATAGATTCGTCATGTCCGTCTGTCCGTCTGTCCGTCTGTCCGTCTGTCACAGCCGATTTACTCGGAAACTATAAATGCTACAGTAACGAAATTTGGTAAGGATATGTGTTGTATGAACCGCTACAGGATTATGATACTAAATTGTAAAAAAAACATTCGGGTGGGGGCCCTCCATACATGTTACTGAGGGATAGAAAAAAAAAATTTAGTTGTATGGGTAAGGCCGCGGATTTTGACGAATTCGGAGCTTAAAATTTGTCTTGCTCATAAAACAAAACTGATAACATCTAGAGAACTCTGATCAATTTTAAAATATTCCCCTATGCTCAGTTACATGTAATCAAATGAAATAGCTAATTTAGCTCTTTATTTAAAATTAATAAATAAAAGTTTCTGCCAAAAACGTAACATACTTAAGTCGAGTAATTTTTTCGACTACGAGTACTTAAAACCTTTTTTTTATATATTATTAGACTTGTTAGCATTAAATGTTTGATTTTAAACCAAATTAGAATGATAAACGATTGCTTCGTTCATTAAGGACTTATGATATGTGAACAATTTTACTGTTTTCTTTCCCTTTACTTTTTGGGTCACCAATTCCAATTTTTCGTTACGATACTTTCGTAACGCTTTTTTAAGGTCATATTTAAGCCAATGTTGGTAGAAATTTGTTTATCGACACTAGGAACTCTTATTCTAGTAGGGCAACACCCATAGGCACACTCACTCCCATTAATTCGTTAACAAATGGTTGTCACAGTGCACGCGGCGAAAGTTTTAGCAAAAAACGTCTAAAGTGGTAGTGTGATTTTTACGGTAAGTAGTGATTATTATTAAACGGCTGTTTTTTCATACGAAAGGGTTTAGTTTCAAACGTCAGTAGCATGTATTATTATGTTCAGATTGCAATTATTTACCAAGATAATCAACCTTTTTTCAAATATACGTTACACTTATGTTACGATACGTTACATTTTTACAAAACGTAACGTATTTTTTATGTTACGTAACGAAAATATGTGGTAAAGGGAAGTGCACACAGAAATTTACTGATTTCAATGAGTTTTATTAGATTTTGAATGACAGCATACTGTAACAAGTGTTTGCGAAACATATTTTGTTATTTAGGTATTTTGATTTGCGTTTTTTTAAGTAATTAGCTTTTTCCAGTGGGTAATTTTACCCCCCCTAGGGCTAATAAAATACAGTATAATTATTAACGCGTTTAATAGTGTTAATTAATAACAGTTCAATTTCCATTTCAGCATTTATGGTGCTTTATTTAGTTTATTTAGTTCCAACGATAATGGCATTAAAACGTTTATAAATAGGTACTGTTAATTTAAGTAATTACTAAGTATGAGAAATTACATTATATGGGTTGATTATTATATCTGATTAAAACAACTATTTAGTGATAAAAATATGTTTTTTTTTACGACCTTTATTTAATCAGAGTTCATACCAGTATGAGTTGAGCTTTATAGTAACTTTCGTTGCGTTTTATGGTAACGTAACGTATTTTTGTTTATGTTATGTCTGTGTCACATTCGTCAAAATCCGCGGCCTTACCCGTATATAAGCGTGTGGGGTATAAATAGAAAGGTCTTTGAAAATGATATGAAGGTTTACAAATCTTATTTTTATTTAAGCAAATCGTTTTCGAGATATCAGCTCTCAAAGTCTGAAAAATGTGTCCCCCCCCCCCCTCTATTTCTTAAACTACGCGATATAAAATTCTAAAAAAAATATATGTTATGCACATTAATAAACTCTATCAACGATTTTTGGTTTGATCAAATTATCTCCTATAGTTTTTGAGGTAGGTTGATTTAACTGTATTTTTTAAGTAATAAATTGATAATGGTACGGAACCCTTCACGCGCGAGTCCGACTCGCACTTGGCCGGTTTTTTGTTCATGTTTTGAAAGCCTCAATACACAACAATAGGATTTTATTAATGAAACTATCGCAAAAAATGCACTTTAAACGTTTTTTTTTTCATTTGCTAGGTTATTAAAGTTTTTTTTGTTCATTTGATGTCTGTCAATTAAGTGTGACAAGACTAAGACATCATGGTAACAAAATCGTTTCCTAAAATGCGTTTATCATAGCGTAACGGGCTAAAACGATTTCAGGAAAAAATCAAATTTTCCCTTAAAATAGACTCAATCCAGAAAACTTCATATGACATTTTTAACTCCAAATTTGGTCAGAAATCCGGTGTTGATTTTTTCCCCTTCCTCATGGGCACCGTGTATAATTATAATATAATTATGGTCACAGTTTATAGTGCATTGAGGGCTAATAGGTACCAAATTCTGACTATCCCGATTCCCGGGCTGCTACGATAGAGTGATTCAGACATTTTGGAAAAATACTGCAGGAAAAGCGTTCGTTTCGTAAGTTTTTAGTTTGATTGTTTATAATTATATAAATAACAATTCAGGATAATAAAAGAGGCATATCTAGGCTAATAGGTAGATCAATAGAAAAGCCGAACATAAAAAAACGATTTTCTTGATTTATGTAATAGGGTGGGTCATTTTTCAAAAATTTCGATTTTCTGAAGATAATAGTTACAAAACGGTGCCATTTGATATTTGATTATCACTCTTATTTTTATTATATTTTTAATTTAAGTTTTTCTGCCTCCGGATTTGATTAGTAATTTTCTTAAAATGTATGGAACTTCAAAAAAAAAGTTATTATTTTTGACTTTTTTTTCGTCTCTTTTGGGTCCATAACTATAGAAAAGCTATTTCCAGGTAAACACAATACTCAAACATAGCTCAAGTTACAATAAAAAGTAAAAACATAGATATCAACTGTGGTCAGTACAAAATGTACTGAAGTTTCTATGAAATCTTTCAATTAGATCCGGAGGCAGAAAATTAATTCCGATGGCCAAATAATTTTGCACATTCTTTGTCGACCTAATTCCGGAACTATTGACAACTGTTACTAGTAAAAAACAAATACTTTTTTTTTCTTCATACATCAGTGACCCACCCTATTATGTAATTTAAATCGACCAAGATGCTCATGTTTTTAGGGTTCCGTAGCTCAAAAGGGAAAAAAAGGAACGCTTATAGGATCACTCGCGTGTCTGTCTGTCCCTCTTTTACAGCCGATTTGTTCCAAAACTATTGGACTGATTGTTGGTGCATTCCACGAGAATGTCGGGTACGTGACGCCGTTGTTCGCGTACATCTACGAAAGTTACAAATACGATTTTTGGTGAATCTTAATTTTATAACTAGGTGTTTGTATTTATAGAGAATTCTTGGACTTTACATACTCATACTCATTTATTCATAATATTACAATATTACATGTCAACGTTTCATCATTCTAAGAATACAATTCATGATATAATAAATTCAATTAGTAGATATAAATTAATAGTTATTGATACAATAATAAAAAATATATATTTATAGGTATGTCATCAGAGTAAATTATATAAACATTCTTAATTATTATTTATCGCATACGTCATAAAATTCATCCACAGTGTAAAATGCATTACAAATGAGCCATTTCTTTAATTTATTTAGGAATACATTGTGATCCTCTAATATACGGATATCAATGGGAAGTGCATTGTAAATTTTTGGACCAACAACTTGCATTGTCTTGGACGACTTGGCCAGTCTGTGGGATGCGGGCAGCAGTCTTTCTTTACTACCTAAACGTGTGCGAGTCAGTTTGTTCACTTCGAAAGTATGTATGTGTGTGTGTGTACATGTTTAGCTACGTTGAAAATATATTGTGATGGTAGGGTGAGTATTTTAATTTGCGTGAATAGGTGTCTAGCTGGTGTACCTGGCAGGGTTTTCGCGATAATTCTTATGGCACGCTTTTGTATGACGAACACTCGGTGCCATTCTGCTGCTGTACCCCATGACTCCAAGGCCTAACTCATGACGGAATGGAACAGCGAGAAGTAACTTGTGCGCAGTTGCTGGTGCGGTAGTATATTCGCAAGGATCGTTAAAGCGAAGCACGCACCAGATAATTTGCCACATAGAACGTCAATGTGGTGGTCCCATTTGAGGGCGGAATCAATAGTTACTCCCAGGAATTTAGCGTGCTGTATCTGGGTAATGTTTGTTCCGTCGATATGCATTGCCAAAGACCTGGGAGGTCTGCCTCCGAGGTGGATATGTATTATTTGCGTTTTGGCTAGATTGAGAACTAAACCATTTAGTGTGAACCAGTTTTGCATACGTTGGATGTCCTCAACTATTACAGCCTCTAAGCATTCGAGTGAGCGGGCTGTCAAGATGTCACAGGAGTCGTCTGCAAATAGGTACATGTCACCTTTCACAATAGTGGGTAAGTCATTTACTTGAATTAAGAAACAAAGATTGGCTAACGACGAACCTTGGGGCACTCCAATGTCAACGCCCCCATACTCCGACTGAGTATCCCCGTTATTTAAGGCTACTACCTGCTGCCGCCGGCTCAAAAAGTCCATCATCAGCCTGTGAGCTGGACCCCTTATGCCAGCATGATCAAGTTTGTTTGACAATACGTCATGGTTGCATAGGTCGAAAGCTCTGGTCATATCGCACAATAAAATGGCGACATGGCACGAGTTCTCTTTTGCTAACATTACGTATATTTTGTGTACTGTATCGCGTATAACATTAGTACAGGACCTGTTTTTTCTGTATGCGTATTGTTTATCGCTCAGTATATGATTGCGTTCGAGGAAAAGTGTTAATCTTTGGCAAATACAGCATTCAAAAAGTTTACCTATTGCCGGAATTATACTAATTGGTCTGTAATTCGTGATGTCATCTGTTTGGCCCTTTCCCTTATAAATAGGTATAACTTTGACTTTTTTTTTAATATATTTCTAAGGTAGCTGTCATAGACGCCACGTTCCCGACAAAGTAGACTTTTTCGTGGAATGCACCTTGTTACACTTGTAAGGGTTAATTTTTTAAAAACCTAACGTGAGCAGCGCTAGAACTAGAACGAATCTCTTTGCGTTTGTTGACTTCTAGTACCTGAACAATGCAATAATTTACCTCACAAAAACCTCCAGCGCTCGCCGATCGCCTTGCTGTGTAGTCGTCAGGGTCTTGCAAGTGCCTTCCTAAGTCTATCTCCTCCGCTCTTTTAGATTCTTCAACCTGTGTTCTTCTGGCGTCATCGACATCTGTGCAGTTAGCGTATCTTTTCTAAAAGCAAAGAAATATATTGAAAACTGTCCTGTAGAAAAAATCATATTCCTCAACTCATACTCATGCTGCGTTGGTGGAAGTCCTTGGTTTTTATTTTTTGTCAATGAAGCCTTACACAATTGGTAAAAAAACGTTAAATAACAAAATGCATAGGCACTCACGTCACAAATCTCACTAAGTCTCTTCATAATGTCCTTCGTGCAAATCATGTATTGTTGGATGATGCTCCTGAATCTCGAAGACCATTTCTTCGCGCAATGCTCGTTGTCCATGATACAAACTCTTGCTTCCTGGAGACACTTAGCGTTGTCTGGAATATGCACCGATTTTTGACGTCTATAGACACCCTGTAATGGATACCAATATTTAATATGCATGAACGTTACCGTAACTGTCCATGTATGTCCCAGCTATTCGCTTGGATCATTTAGAGAATTTCTGAATCATATTTTTTTGGAGTAATCAAAAACATTAGAATACCTGATGACGTACAATTAGTACATTGTGCATCAATGGAGGTAAGTACGGAATTACTAACGAGAGTGTTAGAAGCCCGACACTGTAGGCCGACAGCTTTTAATGACTCGAGTCACACACCTTGCCCACAAAAAAAAAAGTTTTAAGTCAAAATATTATTAAATGACGTACTGACATTTCTATTACTCCCGCTACGCATGCAAGCAATGGCGCGCTTAGACAGCAAGTGTGATGAAAAAATATTAAATGTTGGAATGGACGGAATATGAAAGGTATATAATATTACATCCAATAAGCCTATCTAAAACCCTAGCTCCATCTGTAATCCACAAACACCTTCCAGGTCAACTGTAAATAAAAATTATAACCTTTGAAAAATCGTAATACCCTACCCTAATGAAACTTATTTTATTAAAGATCTGCTATACTGACTTGACATCGTCTGTTATAAACAATAATCATGAGAAAATACCTCTCTAAAGTTACTGCCACTGCCCCATCCAGCGATCCATCCCTTCGTTCCCGGTTTCTCAAGGTCTCGGCTGACGTTGTTGTAGCAGATATGATCAGCGGCAAATTCACAGCCTTTCTCTATAACTCCGAACTTGAAGGGCTTGTTCACTTTCACGATGGCAATATCATTGGAGGACCACTTGATGCTGTCTTGGAAGTCGAACTTGTAGTCTGAACAAATGATGGTTAATGAAGATAAAGTTTGTTTTGTCAAATCGTATTACATCACTTAAAGTTTTGATTTTGATAAGAATAAACATTCAAGATGTTTCAATTCAAGTCACAACTGTCAAGGCAACCAACCCTGGTCTATACTACTCCTTGAGAGTCAGGTAGTGATTGATCGTTTGGTCATCAAAGGACTTGTAGCCAGCCAAGAATTATTTTAATTATAGCCTCCTGCCGCCCAGACAATAAAAATTTCCAATGAATTTGGAATTCACATTGTAGGAAATAGCGACGAATATGCGGCTAGAGGGTATAATAGAAAGACCTGAAATGTAAACAAAAAAGATACTTGTATCTTACTTTTAGGAATACACTTCCAGACGACCTTCCTCCGGTTGTTACAAGCACATTGGTCGTTCTTGTAGTCAAAGCTGTCAACAAACTTGGTGGTGCCGGATACTATGTAGAAATGTTCAGCATCTTCAACGCAGGCTGCTGAGGTTAGGACGTAGTATCGTTCAACGATGACACCTCCGCAGAGCCAGCCTCGGTATTTGTGTGCTTTGGCAGATTCTTTTGTTAGTTGGAGGTAGACCTGAACAAAATATTAACAGATTCAGACAGTTTTAGAATTATAACTAACGTGAGACTCATATTAAACTATTATCGAACCGGGTTACTCACGTATTTAAAACATGTCGAGCAATCATCGACTTAAATACGTGAGTAACCCGGTTTGATAATATTTTAATAGATTCAGACAGTGCCTCGAATTGCCTCAAGATTGAAGCGATTTTGATATTACTCTATCAAATTTGTACCTACTTTAATTTCTTAAGGTAGAAAGGTAGCTGCCAAATTCGGTACCTCCGTTCTACCCGGATTCACATACCTATAATTCATTGTCATTGCTTTCAAATCTTAATGCGCCTTCTGTTCTATACAAACCGTCAAATAATTTGTAAGATAGTACATAGGTATGTTATGCAATCTAATAAAACTAAGCCTAACCCTATCCTAAACTTATTATGCCCGCCGCGTTTCCAGGTTGAACCACAATGGACAACCTCTGCAGCAGGAAACACCCGGAGCGAGGATCGTTATCAGTGATCAAAATGCAATTTAATTATAATTCATGTAGAACTAATCCTCAATTACTTAGTAAATGTTATAATTACTACCTATCAACCCAACTACGGAATTTGATAATCTAATATGACCTAAAATATAATTACCATGTACGGCCGCTTGCCTTTTGGAGTACTTTTACTGTACAGAATCCTCCTTGTGTCTACTGCAGTAGTATTTTCGTATTCCCATCCAACGTCATCGTGGTCTATAACATTCTCAGTATCATTCTTCTGTTGTTTAACATTATGTTTTCTATGGTGTTTCCTGGATTTGGAGTGCTTATTGTTTTTTTTCGATCTACTACCGTGTTTTCTATGTTTATCATGCTTCTCGTGACTTTCATGTTTTTTGTGGTCGCCATGTTTCTCGTGTATTTCATGGCTTTTGCTATCATGTTTTTCAGTATTTTTGACTGATTTGTGTTTTTTATGTTTCTCGTGACTCTCTTCGTGTTTTTCTTGTCTTTCATCACTACTGCTTTTAGCGTCGCTTTTCGTTTTGCTATGCTTTTCTTTACTTGCGACTTTATCTTTTTTCTCATTGCTCGTGGGTCCGTCTTCTTTTGGTACGGAAAGTGCTAGACCTAAAGATAATTTCATATTATAAAGACCATTACAATAGTAGTAATTAATTATACATTTCTTACTTTATTTATAATCCATATCTTTAACAGTCCTATTAATGTTATCAAATACAGAGTACGGAATCTTGCTACTTACATATTTTCTCAGTGCTTAGCTTAAATTTCAGGTCTGAATTGGGAAATTCAAGTCTGCTTGCGTGGCATAATACCAAGGCAAAAATTTGTTGAAATGGCGACAGTTTTTAATCTGGCTGGTAAAATCCTATGTTTGAATAACATACCTATTAAAAGAGCCAAAGATATTAGAAGCAGTATTCTGGCCATGGTCACGGAAAGGTGGTCCTATGCTGGCCAGAATGTTGTCCGAAATGACTTCAATTAAAAATTTAAAAAACAATTATCTGATTATACTTTAGATGTTTTTTTATTGGTTCAATTTAATTATTTCATTTCCTGGATGTAACTAAGCAATTTTGTTTTCAATTATCAATACAATTTTCTGGGAGTTGATTAATTTTTGTGTAACTTATAAAATGTTACTATGTGTTATTATCTAAGGGCAAACTTTATCTTGTTGCCAACTAGTTTCTTGCAGAAATTGTATGAAGTTGTACTATGTACCAGGGATCGGAACCGGTTTTTTAGAAAAACCTCTAAATAGCTCAATATTTTAAAATGTTTTACACTCTGTATGTAGTATTCAACATTAACATTAACTATTAACATCATATTTTTGAATTACTCCATTAACAAAAAAAATATAAACCGAAGAACGAAAAAGAACGGAATTCGAACCGTTCTTTTGTATGGAGCAAAAACCGGTATCCGATCCCTGCTATGTACATAGGCTTGCCGCTTATATAATTCATTTTACTCGTCTAGTTTGCTGTCAGACTTGTCAGAGTGTAGATCGGGTTCAACCCATGTTTTGTTATTTACCTATCCAATATGTTACTGCATCAGAACCAAATATTTGAAATAAATGCTATCACAAACTTTTATAAAATTAAAAATGGTACTATACTCAATTTCCGGCCTTTTAAATGTATGAATTAAGATATTCTGTAATATAGAACAGTCATTATACATGATGAATTTAAGTAACGTTAAAATTAAACTTTTTCTTTTCTAAATTTACTTTGAGACTTCATTACAAATGCACAAATATATGCTGTCTTTTTTATATTCTTTAAAAGGAGTAAGCACCCATGCTTACTGCATTTAGTTAGTTTACCTAGGTACTCATAAATTTGTAATCTGTGTTTACCATACTCAAGTGTTGCTATTTAACATTGGTTGTAAAATGACGATATACAACTCTATATATCATGTTTATTCCAATAATCATCGTCTAGCAATTCGTTTCACATTCATTGACTAACAAAACGGCTTTCTTTTGATTCCTAAACGCGTCTTGGTATAGAGCTTACACGTTATAAGTATTTGCACTAATCAATAAAACGCTCTTAACTTATCGTAATGTTTATTGCAAAATATCACCCAACCTAATTATGACTCCCGAATTAAGAGGTGGTGGTCGCATTGGGTATCCTCTCCTGAGCCCGGACCACGTATCCTCTGTTAGGGTACACCTTGTCAGGCTGGCGAGGTGGCACGACGGGGCCGCTTGGTTCCTTCGGCTCGTATTTACCTTCATTCTTGACAGGGTGGTCCAGCTCATTATTTGCTGGCCTGGAAGAAGTAAAAGCAGAGAATTAGTCTTGTGGTTCTAGGTAAAAAAGGGTATAATTCACCGGGCATTTTGGATAACTGTGTATATGCTTCACTTGTATTAAACTAAACTCATTTTCATAAGACTCGGGGAGTTGTACCGGTGTACCCTATTTAACTAGGAGTTATGATTATGAATACTTTAAAGACCTAGCTATGGTTTTGGATTGATTACATTGTCTAAACGAGTTACGCATCAGCCAGATGTAAAAGTGGAAACAGGGATAATAAGGGTACCTCTGAAACATTATTCAGTTTTGATAAATGACCAACTTAAATACAAATAAATAACAGAGTAGTAGTAAGTACCCGTCTTCATGATTTTTCCACGTTATTGATTTTTCTGTGTGCGTCACGCCAGACCTAAATTGTCTTCGGCATTTGGGTCTGCAAAACAAAAAAAAATGAATTATGAATTATAATAATTATTGTATTCTATGAAATAAGTTGACACCAAATTTTGAGCAATGGTTTTGTCGAGGACATATCTGGTGAATTGCTAGAGTAAGTTAACAATCGTAGCGTAGCTATGTGAAAAATCGTAACAAACGTGGTTTAAATCCTGGATATTGGGTATGTGTCTCTCCTTTTTCAGAAAAGTTATATAAAAAAAAAGAGTTTTTAGACGCTTGTAGTCATAGAATTGAAATTTAGGACACATCACACACATCATCAGCCTATGTTAGTCCACTGCTGGACATAGGCCTCTCCTATTAACTATGAGTATAGACACATTAGGAGGTAAATGCCCATAATCGCCATGCTGGGCAAGCGGCTTGGCGATCGCAGTACTATGTCCACTATGATGACGCTGCTGCCCATCATCAATCTTGTAGAATAGTCAGTGACACTTTAATCCCTTAGTCGACTCTTACGACACCCGCAGGAGGAATTGGGGTGGTGACAAATGTATTCTTACTGCCGTCACCACACGGCAAATTTAGGACAAGGTATGTATATTAATGTATTTTAAATAATAACGAAGAAGCAAAAAAAAAACTAGATTATGCACAGCAAATCTTTACGCACTCCACATCCTTGTAAATGGAGCAGGAGATGAACTGGCGGTTCTTGTAGATGCTGGTGTAGAGGAAGGGCCCGTAGCACTTGTTGGAGCGCTCCTTCACGAGGCAGGCGGAGATGATGCCGATGACGATGGAGTTCGCGCCTTCGCCGTAAATGAGGGGGCCGCCGTGGTCATTCTAGAATATGTAAGATACACAAAGTGGCCAAAAAATAAGTGAGTTCTGTTGTTAGGTAGTTTTTGGGACTCTATAAACGCCCTATATATTGTTTGAAGTTTGAGGACTTGTTGTACTTAGTGAGTCGCTAGTACTTAATTGTAGTACGTAATACTAATGTGTTGGTACTATATTACGTAAAATTTCAAAAAATACCGATTTTTCTGACGCTTCCCCCCTAAGTCCCTAAAAGCTCACAGGCAACGGAAATGCACTTATTATGTTTTCGCCACCTTACTTACATAGATATAATCTAAATAAGAAAAATAATATTTTTTCTGTCTTCACCTTTCTTTGTAGCTATTATTTTTATCTCAAGATTTGAGAAGGGGTAACTTTAACAAACTGGTACTTTTATCTGGGGATTGATCATTTTTTAATGTAATTTCACTTTCTGAGAATGAATAATATTGCAAATATACAGTGTGGCCAAAATATAAGTGTATTCCCGCTGCCAGTGAAGCTTTTGAAAGCAGATTTCAGAAGGCTTAATTTTTTTAAATAGTTATGCACTTATTTTTCGGCCAACCTGTCTAAACTGACGATTCCAAAATACTTGCCTACTTCAACAAAAATGTTTTTCCTTTTTACAAGGACTTTGATATATGTAAGCTATACAGAAGTGTCTACAAAAGACAAAAACAGCGTCTCAGAATTGGAAAATATTATTTAATATTGTTTTTGAGGTCAATTTAGGCGATTATGAAGCTTTATAATTTTTTTACTTTTCCAAACAATAGTCGAGTTGGTGCTATATGGCAGGTCATAATGGGTTAACATACTCCAATCAAATAAAATTGTATAAAAACTGGATGAAATACTTCACAGAAACCGCCATCCGCCATATTTCCTCCTTTCGATTTCCTCGCTTCTGATTCGTTCAAGTGCGTGTGGTGGTCGTGCGCAGAGTGCATCACCAAGTTGGTGGGCACCTTCTCGACGTATCTTCTGCCTCCTTCTTCTTCGTCGGAGTAATTAATGTCTTGGCAGTCGACGTACTTCTCCTGTGAAGATTTTAGATATGTAGCAAAATTTAATACTATTAATCGGGCATCTATCTCCAACTTCGGTCCTCCGTGCAACATCAGTTTGATCAACCAATCTAACGAATGCAATGTTTAATATTTTTGCATAAAAGAAAGACTACTAAAAATACGTTTTGATATGATAGTGGATTACACTAATCCTGTAAATATAAAAAAAAAAAACTATTTCGGCCGTAGCAAGATAGGGTAAGAAGAAAATAATATGCCCTTTTGGAATTCAATGTTGTTTTTTTTTCTATAATTACTTACATCTAGTAGTACAATTGTGCAATTATATTGTGTTGTGTATTGTAGTAGTGCTATTGTTTTGTCAAAAAAAAACATGTGGTTCAGCTGGCAAAAAATAAAATCCGAATAATGAAAAAAGTATATTTCTCTAAAATTATTAAACTTTATCATACTACATATCTTTATTTCATTTTAGTCAACTTAAAAGTAAGTATTTTCTCAGAAAGTATTGAGTCTCTATCTTTAAGATTTCTGTAAAAAACAAGAGTCAATTAAAAAAAAAAAATTCTGAAGTTGTGACCACTCTAAATGACATTGCTATAAAAAGTCTATTTAATGATATGTCAGTCATATTAGTTTCACAGCTAAAATCGAAAAGTGTCAAAATTAAAAAAAATATGTTGGTTGGATTTTGTTACATTTTGCTCTTAAACTATTCTAACACCGCCAAAGAACTTAAAAACAAATCTTCTTTGTAAATAATAATAAAAAAACATTAAAAAGATTAAAAAGCTTTACGATTTTAGCCTTGAAACTAATATGACTGACATATCATTAAATAGAGTTTTTATAGCAATGGCATTTAAAGTGGTCAGGTCGCGCCTTCAGAAGTAAAAAAAAAATTTTTGAAATTTTGACTAGCGTGTTTTTTTACAGAAACGTTAAAGATAGAGACTCAATACTTTCTGAGAAAATACTTACTTTTAAGTTGACTAAAATGAAATAAAGATAGTATGATAAAGTTCAATACTTTTAGAGAAATATACTTTTTTAATATTTCGGATTTTATTTTTTTCCAGCTGAACCACATGATTTTTTTTGACAAAACTTTACACAATTGTACTACTAGATGTAAGTAATTATAAAAAAAACAGCGTTAAACTCCAAAATGGCATATCTTCTTCCCCTATCTTGCTACGGCCTTAGCATAGAATATACTGCGATTTTCGATGAAGCAACATTACCAGCATTTTTACTGCAATAACTTTGAATACAAGTACATGCCTACCTGCTTTCTTTTAATTTCACTTAGGGTCAATCAATATAGTAAACTGCATTCCAAGTAGGTGGAAAAGAAATAATAGTATGGCGCTACTCGGTATTATTTTACACTTTTTTTTCTAGCCTGTAGGGGTGTCCCACTGCTGGGCAAAGACCTCTCCCTCAGATTTCCACAGCTCCCGGTTCGGTGCCAAGTCTGGCCAATTGTTGGCGAAGGCGTCCAGGTCGTCCCGCCATCTCCGCCTGGGCCTGCCTCGTCCCCGCCTAGTTTGCGGCACCCACTTGGTGGCTGTAGCCCACCTTTCTAGACTTGACCGGCCCAATTTTACACTTAACTCTGAATATTACAGTAGGGACTTACATTACAGATTTCAGACATGGTCTGCCCAAGATCCTTACTGCATATCATGTAGTTCTCAATGATGTTGCTGTAGCGAGTCCCCCAGCGTTTCTTGCATCTGTTCTTTGATATGATTTCTACTCGAGATTCGAGGAGATCTTGTTGGCCGGCGTCTCTTCTTCGAGTCGCCCACTAAAAAAACGATTATCATTAATCGTTATAATTTTGCCGATATATTACTTCAACGATGTATATTAGCGCTGAGCATGGAGTTCAACTTAAAAACAGTATATACGTCAGATGAATGTTAGCTAGCCTTTTCTTTCATATACCTGTTTTGAATTTTATAAAAGGGCAGTCATACTTACGAGTATTCTCATCTAACGAATATATTTCTAATCGTGAATTGCGCTTACGTCGCTGTATTTAGAAGTGCTACCCCAGCCCGCGATCCAGGCAATGTTGCCAGCATTTTCCAGCGTAGCACTCTGGTTGTTGTACGCCACAGGCTTGGGCACGAATTCGCAACCGCGCACGCGTCGTTCAAAGTCGAAGTTGTCTTCCACTTTAACTACCGCGATGTCGTTGTTCATCCATCTGATGTTGTCATTTTCGTGGCCATCGAAAACGTAGTCTAAAATGTTAAGGACAGTTCAAAGACACATCACATCACATTATCAGCCTAACTATATCAGTCGAGAGCTGGAGAACACTTCTCCTTAACCTATCCGTATCCAAGCTATTATTATTATTTTTTCATATGGCTTTTTGTGTACTCCACTTCAGAGTTGAATAGTTTTTAAGTATTCTACTGCTTCTTAAGTAAGAGTAGAAAAAACCTCCACTCGCCCAGGGTATTTGGTAAGGGGACAGTCAAACACCATGTGGTGTACGGTCTGCTCGGGTGCTCCGCACCGACATGCCGGTGATTCGCACCAGTTCCATCTGTGCCACAGATAAGCACAAGCTGGGTAAGCGGGTTGGCGATCGCAGTAGTATGTCCACTAGGATGCTGCTGTTGCCCATCAATCAATCAATCTTCGATAAATAAATGCTCAATGGATCCGCCACGGGTGGTTGTCGTAAAAGTCAGCTAAGGAGTTGGGGTGGTGACAAATGTAGGTATTCTTACTGTCGTCACACGACAGGGCACGTTCAAAGACCAACAGTGAAACCAATCAAATTGTTTTGATTTGTGATATCAATGTACGTGAATAAAACCTGTTATTAAATAAATTGGTGTACGAAATGAAATAATAGTAGATTACATGCCAGGGCCGTTTAAGTGGGAGATGTCTCGGATGACGTGTACCTAATTGTAGGCCGAGGCGAAGGTGTGTATACTACGAGTATTTTTCTGCTCAACGGAGCCGGCAAGCAGCAACTTAGTTTAGCGCAGCGGCTGGCAATGTGCAGTTTGCCGGCCGGAAGGCAGAAAATAACATTGCAATGCTAAAGTTTGCTTACTTTTAGGAACACATTTCCAAATAGCTTTCTTAGCACCGTTCTTGATACATAGGTTGTTATACTTATCATCTTCCACTGCATACCTGTGAATATAAAACAATACATTTACTCTGGCTCGTGATGCTGCTGATCTTTAAGTCCCGATATAATTATAAAGTCTGTGTCTACAAAATTGTTGAAATTTGAAATCAATCACAATTTTATAAAGCTAATGAACTCACTAAAAGTCAAACCAACTCCTAATTACAATGCCAAAATGACTAGATATAATTAAAATGCCTCTGGACTGGCGTAGTACAAAAGTTCCTAAAATTACTGGACAATGTCATGAGAAATTTCTTATGCAAGTTGCCACTGAGAACACTCTCGTTCAGATTAGGGATTATTACAGCAAGTTCTGAAGAGTCAACGATGTCGACATTTATGTTCCACACTGGTGACTGTACCAACTCATCACATCAAGTGCTAAAGAAATTGGCTTTAGGGCTTGGGAATAAATGTGCGAAGAATTTCCCATCAGAACATTCCCAACTTTGGAACATTGCTACTCTGGACTATTGAAATATTAAAATTACATAAACTACTGGTTTATCGTAATTACCAGTAACGGTAATGGCGACTAAAGTACGATAATTCTCTATGACGCAAACATTAAAGGTAAGGTGCCCGTCCGACCGAGACTATGGATTTTGTCTTGGCCGAGACCGAGACTAGTACAATTTAGTTCGCGGTCGAGAATCTCGGTCAGACCTTAATTAGAGGACGGAGCGCAAGGCAAGGGCCATTAAACAGGAGCCCAAAAATTTGATAATTTATATAAGTTAGGAGTTATACTTGTAAGTTCCAGAAACGACGTAAAAGTGCTCAGCATCCTCGATGCAGGCTGCGGAAGTGATTATGTACTCCTCATGGACGATGATGCCGCCGCACAACCAGGTTCGATATGACTGCTGCTTCGCATTGCTCTTCGGCAGCTTCAGGTGCACCTAAAATAAATGCTTAGACTTAACCTCCCCCCAGAGGGAGCTTTCGTCACATCATCAACCACAGTCCACTGCTGGACGTAGGCCTCTCCTATTAACTATACGTAATTGCGTATAGACGCATTAGGAGGTCATCATCATCATCTCAGCCATAAGACGTCCACTGCTGAACATAGGCCTCCCCTCTGGACCTCCACATGTACCGGTTAGATGCGACCTGCATCCAGCGTGTCCCAGCGACCTTCATAAGGTCGTCTGTCCATGTTGTGGGTGGATGTCCTACGATGCGTTTGCCTAGCCGTGGAGGTAAATGCATTAGGAGTTAAATGTCCATAATCCCTACGCTGGGCAAGCGGATTAGCGATCCATCCCCAGATGCCCATCATCAATATTCTATCAAAGAATAGTCAGTTCAATCCCTTAGTCGACTCTTACGACACCCGCCAGCGGGTCTTTCTTAGTTAGTCCTAATGGTATTTTGGTCCATCTTTTTGTCCGTTTATCTATCCTTGTCACAGGAATTTTACTGAGAAACTGTAAGGCGTAGATCTTTTGATCTACGCCTTAGAGTATCGACCCCTTTGGTTGATTGCAAAAACTTGTACATAGTTAAAGGCTTTCACGTAAACAAAATTTTACAAACTAATTGTATGTTACGAAGTTACGATATGGTATGTATGACAAATTTTCGTAACACAATGGAAACGATCGTGATTTTTGTTTTCATGTAAGGGCTCGTCAAGAAATCAAGTGATCATTTTTGGCCGATTTTTGACCAACCCAGATATAGACAAGCCTAGCCTCCCTAGACAAGATCGTTAATTATTAGCAGAATATACAATGACATCAATGGTGACTATTGGACAGCCCTCGGGAGATGAGGTGTTTTTAATTCCTTCATCCTCTAACTCATCGGCGTTAAGCCACTCTGCGCCATCGTCTTCTTTTATGACGCAGAGCAGTTCAATCGCCGCCATTCGCCTAGTAATTATTTGCCGCGGACGGATGATCGCTGCACAATCTTCTTCTTGTGGAGAATTTTGTGGGCCATGCCATTTTGTTTTGAGCAAAAGTAATTTTATAGCTGTTTCTGATTTTCCCCTTTTGTAAAAAAAATGCACGTGATGCGTCTCGGACCACCCCCCCCCCCACCCCCGCTGAACAGTATGGCGGCGTGATATTTTACCGACCCCTCCTTCTCTAAAAGTGATCACATGATTTCTGGACGAGCCCTAAATCGGTTCACGTTTTTCAACATAATACCTAACTCGGAATTATAAAGAGGTTCAATTTCGTGGTTTTTATCCACCTTTGAGATGTATTCACTGATTCAATTTCAATTATCAACAGAGGGCGCTGTACATTTGGTTTTAGATTTAAAACTCTCATAAACGTCTTTTTTAATACTTACCATATACGGTCTGCCTTCTGTAACTTCCCAGCCATTTATAATCCTTCGGGTATCATTAATTATTTTCGTTATTGCTTCGGGTACGTGTGTCGCTACTTCAATAGTGTATACATCTAAAAATAATATTATCGTATAATTTAATGTATCGGGTAGGTAACATAACAAAATTGTTTCAAAATTAAAAAAAGTATACTGTCGATCTAATTTACCTCTTAGTCGGGGAGCTAAACATTAACTTGTTCGAGAAAATTACATTAAATCCTACAGTATATTTATTTCAGGAATATGATAAAACATCGTTTTGTGAATATATGAATCTAATTATCCCTGATAAATGTGTGGAGTTTTTTTCATAAAATCAATATTAAGATTTACTTGTTTAATAAAAAGAAACAATAAATCCTACAGTAGGGATTTATTATCCGAGGGGACTGAATATTTAAGACAATATTTTAAAAAGTCACCACTGAATAATCGTAGATATAGTCAGAAAAAATAAAATTATTTTTAAAATTCATCATCAAATCAAACAGAAATTAAACAAATGGTGATTTTTTACTACAATTAAGGTATAGTTTTTTGTATAAGCTTTAGGAAAAAACTGGGGATTTTTTTTCCTTAATTATAAATTATCTGGAACAATAGACTGAATGCATAATCTCGAGGGTAGAAATTATTGAACGTGCTGTTCCAATTATTGACCTTCAAGTCCTCGACTGGATGAGAAGCTCTCGCGCGGCACTGGGGATTATTGCATGGTGTGAATCTGTATACCCTAAATATTCATTAGAAAAAGCTAATTTAATGTGACCAAAAACTTTTCTTCCCCCGACTATCTACTTATATTACCTATTTATGTGGTATATACCTATTACCTATTCGTATTTAAAAAATATGTTTTAATTGTTATTTCGAGCAATATGTCTAAAGATGCGTTCAGACCAAGCGAACATTCGCAATTCTAACCTCCCACTCTACGAAATTCGATCGTTACACGAAACGTGATTCGTTGATTTCGTAGAGCGGGAGATAGAACAGCGAATGCTCTTTTGGTCTGAATGCACCTTTATTGATACTCAGCACTTGAGAACAAGCGAAACAATTTTGTTATTTCGAATGCTCATCTTTTTCGCAAGAAAGCAATTTGCCTAAATTTGTTGATCGTAGAAAATAATAAAATATCTTAGGTTACTTAACATAATGTTATCGATCTGCATGTAAATGTTGCAAAAAGCAATAGATATCATTATGATGATGAAGTAAATACGTTACCTGAAATTAATACTAAAATACTTGCAACGAAAAAGACAGATTTCATGACGATGCACACTGTTCACATGGGTGAAAATTACGAGATCAAGACAGGATTGATTTTTATGATAATTTCACGGCTTGAAATTACTTGAAAACTTTATGAGTTGAGATTAGAAAAGGTATAATTGTTATTGAAATGTATTTGTAGAAAGTTAAAACTGAAACGTTCCGGTGGTTTGATTTGAATAATAAAGAATACGATGACATTTGTTACTTTATTTGACACCCTATATAATATTTCTAAAACTAATTTACTTAATATTTGGTCAGCACTTAGTGGCACGTGCCACTACGAAATATAATTATGCCATTTGTAACAATTTCGATGCCTATTAGTCTTCCAACAAATCCTTAGTGTCTCCTTTCTCTTGAAGTTTGTCTAGTTATGGGATTTTATAAACGAACTTTAATTTGCTAGTACTCGAGTACAATAAAGCTTTTTCATTATTATTAATTTGCTATTAAACTCTTTGCTAAGTTGTAGACCCAGAATCTTGCAAGAGTAATAAGAGAGACTTTATCAAATTTATTTGTTGTCCTTTGTGCCAATCAATACGAGTATAACGTATGAATTTATCTTTATATATATAGACAAATATTTGCTCCGTGTATGTTAAAGCGTCTTAAAAAAAATAGTTTCTCAATTTAACTGGATATTTTCTTTTCATTATGTTTGTTTCTAGACCGTTATTTAGATTAAAAAAACCTGTGTGGAGGTATTTTTATTTTTACACTTCGGGCGTGGCCCGTAGATGATATCCCGCTAGTAGTTAAAGTTCGAGAGAAAATAGTGTACGTTTGAATCTATAAATCTTCCATATTCATTCCTAAAGTTAAGTGGAACTGCTGAAGAAGACCTGGGGGGGCTACCATGATTTCTTAAATGCAATTCAGTTTAGGTTCGGTTTGTCAGTTTCTGACTGTTATTCTATGGACTTTTCAGGTAAGAGTTTAGAGACACATACATCTGGCGAGTCGCGACTCAAGTTAGGTCTTAAACCGAACCGCATAAGTAGATCGTGATGGAAACTTTTTAACGGTTTATCTATATCTAACAGCTTAGGTACTTAAGCAACGAAGACTATCATAATAAGAATTACAAACACCATTTTTGACGGTTCCTAGAAAAATTTCTTGAACTCCTCATACATTTACAATGATTTTTGTATTTTAATCTAAAAGTCAAGTATTTTAATTGCTGCATTCAAATTTGATAATGCAGTACTGTTGATAAACATAATTAAATATTTTGTTGTGTGCAAGAACACAAACCGTACATAAAACGTTCTTGCTATTTGATTGCTGCTGCTATTTTATGCTGGTCGGAATATTTAAATGGCGAGTGCCTGTCTATTATCATATGTCCTCAATATTTATAGTCACATAAGGAGTATATCACTTTAAAACAATGAAATATTGACTATATGCTCATCAGTTTTTCCTATCAGAAATATTTTCGTTAAGTTAGTAGGTTATTAGTTAATTTAAACTACAAAATCCTCTTAAATAGTTTATTAATCAATATAAACACTGTTTACTTCTTCCCATTCCTCAGAATCACTCCTCCGTGTTGTTGTACTGTGTCTATAAATTTCTTCTCCTTGTGTGTTTTATTTGCCTTTATATTTCCAGCAATGATTCCCTGCTTAATCGGTTTTGTCTCAACTGTCTTATTTTCTGCAGACTCATTTGCCTTAAATGCGATATTAGCGCCACTTGTATTAGACACAGTTGACACTTTAGCTTCGTTGGTCGGATTAGCCCCACTGCTGGTATTAATCTTGTCAGTTACATTCGCCCCGCTAGCCGCATTTGTCACGTGTATCTCGGCTGGTACTGTAACATTGGTTTTATGTTCTTCGGCCCTACGTAATGCGGCAATTTCATTCTTGGCAGGTCTGAAAAAAAACTCATATTAATACATTTTTTACCCTCTTGTATGGCCTAGAGAACTATAATATTTTCTTCGGTTACCGCGAGGATTACACATGAAATAAAACTATGAAAACGGATAAACTCGCGTATTTTAAGTTTTAACTTAATTCCGACGTTTCGAACACTTTACACACAGGGTTCGTGGTCTGCGGATGACTGTCTGATGACGTCGGAATGAAGTTAAAGTTAGTTAATATACGCGAGTTTATCCGTTTTCATAGTTTTTTTTAATGGTGATTATTTATTACAACCTGTACAATCTTGTCGATACTTTATAGAATTCGTCAGTTAAAAGTCAATTCAATAAATTACTAATTAAAGTTAACATTTTATTGCAAAATTGACGTGGGTTGATGCATTATTTCCAACATCCAGTCTGGAAAAGTCTCAAAACCATAATCATCATCATCTTCAAATTAAGATTGAATAGCCTACATACAGTATTGGCCGTGTGGTGACGGCAGAAAGAATACATTTGTCACCACCCAACTCCTCCTGCGGGTGTCGTAAGAGTCGACTAAGGGATTGAAGTGTCACTGACCATATTTGATTAAAGATTGATGACGGGCAGCAGCGTCATCATAGTGGACAACTGCGATCGCCAATCCGCTTGCCCAGCGTGGCGATTATGGGCATTTACCTCCTAATGCGTCTATACGCATAGCTAATAGGAGAGGCCTACGTCCAGCAGTGGACTATCATAGGCTGATGATGATGATGATGAGTATCTATCGTGTACTGCCAGTGTGCCAGTACAGTACCTGTCTGTATGACACGATAAATATCATTAGGCTCGATTTAAAATGTCAAAGATGGTTGCTATTCAAGGATTATCTAAAAGAGATTTTTCATTTATTTTGTATTTTAGTATTATATTACGTACTTTTAAACTAGCAATTAGTTATGTTTATTATTTTCTATTCCATTTTTTTCGAGAATCTGGGAAACAGCTCTTATGATTTTTACAACATTTTCACGTAAGAGTTTAGAGGGGCGAAGAATCGATCTAGTTAAATATGTGATATCTCTAGGAAAAAGCATAATTTCATGTGGGCGAGCGAAGCTCGGTTGCCCAGGTAATTGAATACCTACCCATCCGGATGATCAATCCAGCTCATCACAGTTTCTGTATGTGTTATGCTGGATCTGTACATCTTCGAACATTCTGGGCTGCAAGAAAAATAATAATGAATACAAATAGGAATTGAAAACTCAAATGTGGTTGCACACGTTCAATGAATGCATCTCGTTTCAATCTGGAGTAAAGTTACATTGAGGAGGTAGAAAACTACAACTAAGTAGACCCTATTCAGTTTTGTGTTCCTGCTGGAGAGTAAAAGGTTGTCAGATAGCTCAAATAGTATGCGGTGGATTGACGACAGGATCCAAGGATTGTCTTCCCTTCAGCCGTTAGTAGTTACAGTGAATTCTACATAGCGCATGTACCTCCAAACTTCTAGCTATTCATAGATTAAGGTAGCTTGTCATCGTCCACTATTGGCGGTGCCTGAAGCACGAACGGCAAACAAAAACTAACCCTAAATAATGCACTTCTGACATCAGCATCTAACCTGGACCTTTTTTTATACAACCGGCTCATTGTGACGTTGTGTCTGTTGAATGCTGAAGTTTTTGTCAGGAGTTAGATCGTGCCGTGTGGTGGCAGTAAGAATACATTTGTCACCACCCCGACTCTTTCCACGGGTGTCGTAAGAGCCGACTAAGGGATTGAACTGTCACTGAACATTGTTTGAAAGAAGATTGATGGGCAGCAGCGTCATCATACTGGACACATTACTGCGATCGCCAATCCACTTGTCCAGCGTGGTAATTATAGGCATTTACCTCCTATTGTGTCTGACTATACGCATAGTTAATAGGAAAGGATAATTACTACATTTTTTTAGACATAGACATAGAAAGTTTTTATTTAACATCACAAAAAAGCATGATACAGAGTAGGACAAAAGAAAAAGAAAACTATTTTAAAATTAACCTAAATGTTAACATGATCTATATAGTTCCATGGATGCTAAATAGGAGTTTGCCTCAGCATGATGTTGCAGAGTATTTACTA
Organism: Thaumatotibia leucotreta; assembly: GCA_025490895.1. Taxonomy (NCBI): domain Eukaryota; kingdom Metazoa; phylum Arthropoda; class Insecta; order Lepidoptera; family Tortricidae; genus Thaumatotibia; species Thaumatotibia leucotreta. Next base: position 39,302 of record JALPQI010006234.1, read on the forward strand.
CTCGTACAACGCTGATTTTCAGGCAGACCCTTACAATATGTGTCCTTTATTTGCTGTTGATCGAAAACTAAATGGCTCAGAGTTGTATGTTGTTGTATGTATCAATAATAACAATAATTATTTTATCAATGAAACTTACGCTTTGTTCTTATATATAGCGCAGTTCAACAGCACCCTGTTCTTATAGACGCTGGTGTAGAGGAAGGGCCCGTAGCACTTGTTAGTGCGTTCCTTCACGAGGCAGGCAGAAATGATGCCGATCACCAGCGGGGTTCGACCGTCGTCCGCTATCAGGGGCCCGCCGTGGTCGTTCTAAATTTGAATTTTGATTGTTATTGGTATCAAGGTGCAGTCGACTACGAAAATAACCATTCATATGTCACTCCATTGAGGTGAGTGGAAAGACCAAACATAGCACAGAAGGTTGTTAGTGGAAAGTATGTTGTTGTTGATGATATAGAAAACATATTTTGTGACACTTCTTTGTACGCTTTTTGATGTGATAGACGTTAGTTTAAATATCTGGCGTTTCAATTTTACCACAACGACATAATTAAATATGAAGATACGCATCGGAAGTGCATTAATAATTAGGAATTAATATTATTGAGCAGATTAGAGAAAATATGGCTCTCACTGCTAGACTACGTCCACCTCTGTCCATACGTCTACGTCCATCTGATGATTTCAATGAAGTCGCTGGAGCCCTACCGCGAACCTCGAAATCCTCAAATTTCGGGGTATTTCTCTGTCACTCTAGACATTAGAGTCCCTTCGTTGTTCGCGGTAGTAGGCCTGATATAAAGCTGAATAATATTGAGCTGGTCCGATCTTTCAGGATACTCTTCAAACTTTTACCTCACAGAATCCGCCGCTGCTGTAGAACCTCCTAGAACTGTTATGGAAGGGGCTATGAAGCACCAGTGACTCAGGATTAATAACTCTTCGTATCTTCCTCCCCTCACTAGATTCTCCGGAGTACATAATGTCTGTACAGTCCACGTATTTCTCCTAAAATCAAAGAGCTTGGTTAGTACTTTTTTCGATATGAACAGATACAACCGCAACGACCTCCACTTCGTATCTAATCCAACATTTAAAAAAATAGTACTTGTTCAAGAAGATTTGACCATGAACAGAGCTGAACATGTTAATTTCTACCTTTTCAAAAACGAAATCTTTGGGTCCAAATATGAAAATTCAAGAACAATAACGACTTTTCCATTGTTCAAAGAAATGGGCTAAGATAGGTTGACCAAATGTATGGAAGCTTAGATTTTGTTTCTTGAGTTTTCATATTTGGTCTCATAGTGAAAGTTGTTAAAAATCATTAATAGATTCATGTTTAATTATCTTGTATGACCATTTTCATCATCATCACATATAATATCCGCTAAAATTACTCTGAAATATCAAAATTACTTGCTTTATCAGAAGCTTGTTTGTTATACTTACAACCAACGAAGCATAGCCACAAGATTGGTCTAAGACAATCGGCGGCGTGCGAATCCATGAGTTGGAGTGAGATTGCCGGTGGCCTTATAGTTGCCAATTTTTAAGAATGAACTTTTGACAGTTATAGATTTATTTTTATTAATACGAGGGTAAGACTCACCATTTCTCCGATAGTCTTAATGACATATAAATAAGGCTCATTTCTAAACTGTCAAATGTTCATTCTTAGAAATCGGCAACTATAGACCAATGTCGTGGAGGCCTATAAGACAGGACTAACCTCGCAGACCTCACTGAGGTCAGGAATGAGGTCCTTAGTACAGATCATGTAGTTGTCAATAATGTTGGCGTATCGGGAGCCCCAGCGGCGCTTGCATTTCTTCTTGCTGATGATGACCACTTGAGTCTCCCGTAGAACATTCACGTCTTCATTCAACTCTCTTCTGTTTGAGTTCACCCACTAAAAAAAAATATAAAAACCGACTTCAACCGATTCCTCCAAAACCCCACCATTAGACCCCGACTTGATGCCAACGGGAACATCTCAGTTTGTTTTGAAGTCGGTAAAAAAAATAATTATCGTAATCGATTGGTGTGATATTGAGTTATTCTACCATTTGTTGTGCAAATGCCTTAATGCAAATTTAATACTTATATGATTTTTTCATGGATGCCATTGTCAAAACTGGATCAAATTCATGGCACCAATCGGTAAGCATCAGCAGAAAAAAGAGTCATCAAAATCGGTTCACCCGGCCTGAAATATTTGTATGAAATTCCATTATAATCCTCTTCTGTTTGACAAGCCCCAAATGGGATACTTCTGAGCTTATTTTTAGGTATGTAATGAGATTGGTTCTCTGAGCGTTTTTTATCGCCTATACCATGGTGAGTGTTCTGAAGAGTTATTTTCCCTCATCCCGCTCTCCCCTTTCCGTTATAAAACCACACGTGCCGGTTTGCGGTGTCACTCCTTCACCGTGGAAAATATTCCCACACGTACTAAGAAATTCGGCAATTCCTTCATATGCCGGACTATTAAAAAGTGGAATTCTTTACCGGCACATGTGTTTCCGGATACCTATAAGTTGGGACCCTTTAAACGAAGCGTGAAGAAGCATCTAGCGGGCCAGCAAGGCGGTGGCAACTAACAGGTTACTGATTGTCTCCTGTTCGTTGCCGCCGCGATTTGGGCTCTACTTTTCACTTACGATCAGGTGGAGTGGAGCCACTTTGTTGTGCCAGCATAAAAAAAAAAAATTCATTGAATGTTTGAGAAAAGATCCTTACGTCGTCGTATTTCAAGGTGCTTCCCCAGCCGGCAATGACGCCCCCGTTGCCCGGGTTCTCGTACGTAGAGCTCTGTGGGACACAAACATTACACAGGCTAACTTTAAACATAGGTCTCAAACTACGAACAAATAAAATATAGAAGCCGCACGCCATACTAAATTGCCTTTCAAAAACGGTCTTGAATTTTACTTGACAAAGGTCACCCCCTCTTCAATGCATCACGGTAATGAATTTCATTATTAATCTATCAAAACTTAAACCGCCATTTAAAATTAGTCCATCAAAGTTTTGACCGGCTATATTCTATAAACGTTTGTTAACGATGTTGCGCCGAAATATGCGCGATGTTATAAAAAGCGCTATCTACTGCCCATCTTAGCACAATTGATTTTGGGGGCATTTTTGAGCTGGCGTTAGACGTCCATGTTATATATGGTCGCAGGTCGCAGGTTGATATTAGTGTCAAATTACTATCCATGAAGTTACTTAGTAAGCGTTATTTTTAATAAAAGTTTGGTCAAATCGACCCTTAGTTACGTTACTTTGGATTATGACGTTAGGATACGATGATGCGAAAGATAAGTTTGCGAAACTTTACAGTTGGCCATCGATTTTTCGGAAAATTGAAATGAATGCGCATTAATGCTATAAACTGGTTGGGAATTGATATCCAGCAATACGTTTTCGGTGATATTGTAGAGAACCTTTCCGTCGAGATTAGTCAAGATTCAAGAAGAGGAGTTTATTCTTAATCTTTGGAGGGATCTTTTCCCACGGGATCATATTAAATGTCAAAGTTGACGTCGTCAACATGCAAACTGTAAATATTATTTACTTACTTTGTTTCCAAAATATAAATACCTGATTGTTATAGCAGATGGGTTTGGGAACATAGTCACAACCCCTGACCCGGCGTTCGAAGTCGAACTCATCTTCCACCTTCACAACCGCGATGTCGTTGTTCATCCATCGTATGTTGTCGTTCTCGTGGCCGTCGAACACGTAATCTGTCAGCAAATGAGACGTAAGTACACCTACATATTTTGTGCTTGGCTGTTATGAGCCTCTACCCGCATATCTGTCAATGGTGCTTATTGGAAAGAGGTGCGGCTTGACAACCAGCATATCAACAATCGTATTTCTATTCGGTATGGCTGACACAACATATGCTGAGTCCGCTCCTTTTGTCACATTTAATTACCTTAAGTAGGTAGAATTTATCTTTTTCTCACACTTGTCCATAAAGTCCTTATTGCTATTATTATTATGCACTATGGACTACAGTTTGTTATTTTCTGCATAGGGGTGTGATTAAAGGCATTGTTCTTTAAATTTTACTTTGTGGCAATAAAAAAAACTTCCCTGGCAGGCCTAAATACAGTCGCCATCAGAATCATCAGATATATCGTACACACACCGAATCCTTCCAATTTATTGTTGAATCAATATGTATGCCATCTTGTTGATAGGAAACTGAATTGTGCAGTGTCAAAATTTCCGCGAGAATGTGCCCTACGAAACGAAATTCTTTTAATTCTCCTCAAAATTCTGAGAAAGTTGTATTGTATCTGGTTTTATGACTTGCCTAACACATTAGCAATAATGTTATTCATGCATTTGTTTGAGGTAAGTAGTTGGTTGCCGTTGCCGATGCTGCCATAAAAGGGGAAAACATTCCGTAAGGCACGTACAGATGGGATGACTTAAAGACCCATATTGCGTATGCATTTTGTCTATAGAAAATGGTCGTATAGAATGAGACCGCGCCCAGCTTTCCCACGGCCAATTTGAATAGACAAAATGCGAGCTTATGTTGATACAGGAGTTCATGTCTTCACCCATAATTTTACTTACTTCTAGGAACGCATTTCCAGATGGCCTTCTTAGCTCCATTCTTAATGCACAAATTGTTGCTTGTCGACCATTCCTGGCTGTGCCTGTGAAATTCGGTTCCGTTAGAATTATATAAATTAGATAGGTGAGTTACGTCAAAAAGTTTCCAACATTTAAGACCAGAAGATCGCGCTCCCCGAAAGATCAGCGCTGACCTTCGATTTATGCTGATGCGGGACCATTTCGTGATAAACCCGACACTTTTCTTAAATCCTCTTTTAGAAATTATTTTATTTTATTTATTTTTAGTTATATGTTTACCATGAATGAACCATTTCATCTGAATCTGAATTGAATCTAATTAATTGGTAAACAAGTTGTTCAACTTTCCTATCAATACTTTTGGCTATTATTCCGATTAATTTAAAATATTCAACATCTGCTAAACACTATTTAAAATCCATCGGTTTGTAAAAGTGCTTGTACATAAATCACGCGAGGTCCTATGTCCCCCATAGGAGACGGTCCACGAAAAACACGATATCATCATTAGGAGGGGGTATAAGGAGACATCATTTTGAATTTTTCTATTTATGCATGAGCCCAAAAATGTGATCCTTAAGAATCGTGTATATAGCTAAAAACTCGTATTCGATTAACCTTGCTCAAGCCTCATGCGAAGGTTCTTGTACAATATTGAGAACACTCCACCCCACGTACTTAATCTACACTTACTTGTAAGTTCCTGATATCACGTAGAAGTTTCTAGCATCTTCTATACACGCAGCCGAGGTGAGGATGTACTCTTCATGAATAATGACACCACCACACAGCCAGCGACGGTAATCCCTGTACTTAGGGTTGTTGGCTGGCAGTTGAAGATATACCTATATAATCAACAAATTAAACTAAAAACTTCAATTGATTTCTCCAAGATGGCATCATCAGAACCCGACTTGGTGCCAACTAAAATGGGACCAATCGGTGAGCACCAGCTTTCAAATAAACTAGAATCATCAAAATTGGTTCACCCAGGACCCAGCCGAAAGTTATATTATAAGGTAACAAACATAAAAAAAAACATACAGTGGAATTATAAGAACCTCCTCCTTTTTTGAAGTCCGGTGAAGTTAGAAGATACTGATGATGTCTTCAAGTTACTGCCAAACTAATTTAGATGCTAGTGTTAATTTTCAGTTTTACTACGTTATAAATTGGAAGGTCAACGCTGGGTACAGGAGTCCTTTCCTGTGGCTATAGGTAATACAATGTACCTGTATGCAATATTCATAAATTGTAATGAAAATAAAGAAAAAAATGACGCAAAGTGAAGATACTTTTCAGCTGAGGCTAAGAAGCAAAACGTAAGAAACGGAATTGAGAGGAATCTTTTCCCTACAATTCCACGTTATCTGCAATTCAAAATTTGGGTGTTTTGAGGAGGTATAATGTGTACAAAACTAATAATTCATTTTGCCATCACAATTATAATGCTATTCAACTAACTCATGCTTATGCGGTACTACTACCAACATATAATAATCGTCAATTTACAAGTTTCCTTTCTGTACACCTGCACTGTTTGTTATCTTATTTGGTTTGATTTGAGGGTGCGATTTGTATTCCCAGACTCCGAATTGGTATTTTTATTTAGAATACGGCATCAATTTCAGCTCATACTTCTCCTTAAGTAGTTAGTTACCTATGTACGTGTCAGGATAAGTCTCACCATATACGGCCTCCCGGCAGCTGATTCGATCCCATTGATAATTCTTCTGGATTTGTTGAGGATTTCTCTGACCTCACTGACGTTCGTGTTCTTCAGAAGGTCCTCTACATCTGGAGGGACCGTCGTGGCTACATTGATAGCAGACGCTTCTGAAACTGATTATGATTCTTGTTAAATGAGTCGAGGGTACAGGAGAGTACAGGGATTGAGTAGGTTACAGTTGAATGCTGTAATCAGTAAGCCCATTGAATACATCAATATTGTAGAGCTACTTAGAGCAAATCAGGCCTGCTACCGCGAACATCGAAGTTTCCAAATTTCGGGGATTTTTCTCTGTCAATCTAATGACGCCTTCGTTGGAGTGACAGATATATATATATCTCCGAAATTTACGAACTTCGGTGTTCGCGGTAGCAGGCCTGTAGGCTTAACACAGGATTGGTACGTCAGTATGTCGCCGCGATAGATTTTCCATCTTTTAGTAACCCTATTAATAAGAGAGGGACGGATAGCCTGTCTCGCGGCGACATACTGTCGCGTTAATCATGTGCTAAGCCTCCTGTTTACAAATCACCTGTATCTGTATCACACTTAATATCTAGCTAGGTATGCAAGCGATAGTGTCAGTCAATCAACTGGAATCCTAGGGCGCTCAGGAACCATAGGTATGTCAAAGTGACGTTATAAATCAAATTCTAAGAAATTTCTTACTACTCGTTATTTTGACGTAGTTGACGTAGTAGTAGCCTAGAGTTCCAATTTGTTAAGTGTATGTACCTTACATATAAATAAGACAATTGATTGATTAACAAAGAGTACAGAAATATCAGCTTACCTAAAGTATAGCATGCCACGTATATTAATGTTGCTAAAATCGATTTCCTAAAATTATCAGTCATTTCAAGTAGCCACGGTAGTTACTAACATAGAAAAGAGCAGAAAATAATTACACAAAAGTCACAATTTCACGCTCGATTGACACATGATTGTTTCTTTGATAAGATGTATTATTATACTGTTTTGAAAAAATAAGTCCACCTGGGTTTCTTACTGGTTCTTCTCAGGAACGGTGTAGGTTTAGAACTAGTAGTAGATTTTTTTTCTCTCTTGACGTGTCAGACGATTCGAAAATGCTTATTAATAAGCTTACTTGAATAAAGAATAGTTTGACTTTGACTTGACTTGACTGGACTTTGATTTATTTCCTGAAGTAAATAATATTTAGAGTAATCATTTGATTTTCATCATATTTGCTTGAAAAATTTCTTATTTCATACAGATTTATTATATTACAAAATACAACTGTCTTGATTTATTATAATACCGTTGGGAATAAAATAATTGTAAAATATTCTGGCTTCCGACAGTTCCGACTAGAATACAGATCTAAGGGAATACAGATTTAACATAAATTGTTATTCTGTATGCCCTATTATTCTAGCTGCTCCGAGAATGCTATAAAAATTATGATGTGTAATGATAATGACAATAATCACTCAAAATTCAATAAATAAATCCAACCAACTGTACTCTAATAGGGCACAACGTTGTGGTCCAAAACAATCGAATATTCTCAATATGGTGTGTTTATTAGACTATGACGCAGTTCTAAGGAAAAATCTCCTTGTAAATGACCTATCTAATAAACAGTACACATAGAGTATACTTAGACAAAACAAAAAAGATAGAAATTGTCACGTAATTACGAGTAATGACCTCATGAATATTTGTAGGACTTCGTACTTAGTTAGGTATCTATTGAACTGGGAGTTCGGAAGTTTTACGATAATATATCTTTTCTATGCTTTTGAGAAATGCCTACCCAACTGTATCGGACTATCAAGGCAGGGTTGGTCGAGATGTAGCTATCATCATCATCATCATCGTCAGCCTATGATAGTCCACTGCTGGACGAAGGTCTCTCCTATTAACTAGGCGTATAGATGCATTACGACAAGGCAAATGCCCATAATCGCCACGCTAGGCAAGCGGATTGGCGATCGCAGTAATGTGTCCACTTTAATGACGCTGCTGCTGCTCATCATCAATCTTTTATCAAATAATGGTCAGTGACACTTCAATCCTTTAGTCAACGCTCGTATAATAGTCGTACCTAGTCGTAAAGTATGTAGATATACGAGGTCCTTATCAAAAGGTAGGGCTGCTGTATCCTTAGTATTAGTCGGAATCTTTTACTTAGTAATTTTTCTCAGCCATTTTAGCCTGGTTGGCAAGGAAAGGACGCTGCCTACAGTGCCTACGAAGCGAAAGCTTCTGGGTTCTAATTTCGGGTTCTGGGTTATATTTTTCCGTATTTTATGATACGGAACCTCACCACCCCGGTCAGCAAAGCTTCTCGTTGAATTTTTAGTCGAATTCAGTGTATTCTTTCGTGAGCTCATCATGAAGCAAGGTTATTAGGGGGAAGATTACCTACAAACCCACGATAGCTTTGGGAATTTAAGGTTATAGAATCAAAACAAATTGAGATAACTACGAATTATTTATTATTACTTGACCTAGTTAGTTTAATTCTTCGTATGCTAAAAATTCGCGCATCAAATATTGCGCTCACATATTGGCTATAAGAAGTTTCAAGGAAGTTGTGACCTATCCAACCCTTACACAAAAACTTTTTAATTTACGCACTGGCGTTCCTAAAAGTGACATTATGATTCCTTCTAACCGCCTTCGTTCGGTCACGAACAGTCCTAGCGCGGACATGCCGCCGCAAGCCTCTGGGCGAACGGTTTTTCCGTATATTATTATACGGAACCTCACCATCCCCGGTCAGCAAAGCTTCTCGTTGATTTTTTAGTCGATTTCAGTGTATTCTTCCGTGAGCTCATCAAGAAACAAGGTTATGAGGGGGAAGATTACTTACAAACCTACGATAGCTTTGGGAATTTTGGGTTATAGAATCAAAACAAATTCAGATAACTACGAATTATTTATTATTACTCGACCTAGTTAGTTTAATTCTTCGTATGCTAAAAATTCGCGCATCAAATATTGCGCTCAAGTATTGGTTACAAGAAGTTTCAAGGAAGTTGAGACCTGTCCAACCCTTACACAAAAACTTTTTTCATTTACGCACTGGCGTTCCTAAAAGTGACATTATGATTCCTTCTAACCGCCTTCGTTCGGTCGCGAACAGTCCTAGCCCGGACATGCCGCCGCAAGCCTCTGGGTGAATGGTTTTTCCGTATATTATTATACGGAACCTCACCATCCCCGGTCAGCAAAGCTTCTTGTTGATTCTTTAGTCGATTTCAGTGTGTTCTTCCGTGAGCTCATCAAGAAACAAGGTTATGAGGGGGAAGATTACCTACAAACCAACGATAGCTTTGCGAATTTAGGGTTATAACTAGAATCAAAACAAATTCAGATAACTACGAATTTATTATTACTCGACCTAGTTAGTTTAATTCTTCGTATGCTAAAAATTCACCCATCAAATATTGCGCTCAAGTATTGATTACAAGAAGTTTCAAGGAAGTTGAGACCTGTCCGACCCTTACACAAAAACTTTTTCATTTACGCACTGGCGTTCCTAAAAGTGACATTATGATTCCTTCTAACCGCCTTCGTTCGGTCGCGAACAGTCCTAGCCCGGACATGCCGCCGCAAGCCTCTGGGTGAATGGTTTTTCCGTATATTATTATACGGAACCTCACCATCGCCGGTCAGCAGGGATAGCTTCTCGTTGAATTCGACGTCGGTCCCAATAAATTTCATCACTTGATTTATCTTTCCTACATGCGTTCTGTTTGATTCTTTCGTTCTGTTTCTTTGATGCCCATGGTCGTCTTTCTCTCGCCCCTTTCTTAACGCACGTCTGAAAGACAGAAAGTAATTAATATTTATTCAAATAAGACATTAAATTAACCGATTTAAAAAAATTGAGTTTCTAAATGCGACTTTTTTTGTATGTATGTTGCTGTATATCTTCGAGAAACGTGAACCGATTTTCAAAACCATTTTTTAAATTATCTGTCTAAGCGTTGTTAGAGTAAAAAAGAAATGGGACGTTTTACCAGTTTTACTGAAATGGCTCACATTTTTCCGTGTGAGTAAGACCACGACCACTTAGAAACTATCAGCAACAGAATTTTATTGTGGTATTTATGAGGTGCCTGTTGACAATCATCGACATCAACAGAAGAGGGAAGATGTTGTGACACCTTATACGACATGACGAATTAATTAAGACCATAATAGAAGGAAAAGTAGAGGGGAAGAGGAAAAGAGGAAGGCCGAGAAGGGCGTACATGGACCAAGTGAAAGAAAAAGTAGACGTCGTGTCGTATCAGGGTCTTAAGGAAAAGGCACTGGAAAGGACCACATGGAAATTGCTCCACAGACAAGAGCCCTGCTCTTAAGTTTATGACTATGGTGATTTATGAAATAAAAACACTCACGGCATGTCACCCCAATCCAAATTTGCATGTACTAGCACTGTACTGGAGTCGCCTAGTACAGTTTTACATTGGGTCCTGAAAAATATTGTAAAAGTTAAATAAATAAAAAATTATAACGGTTTGCACATCATAAGGGTGCATTTAGACCAAACGAGCATTCGCTCATTCTATCCCCCACTCTATGAAATCAACCAATTTCGACGAATCACGTTTGGTGTAACGAACGAATTTCGTAGAGTGCGGGATAGAATAAGCGAATGCTCGTTTGGTCTAAATGCACCTTTACATAACATTCTCTTTAGTTTCTTGAATGCATTGAAAACACACCCAAGTCTTTAAACCAATTATTTAGTAACAGACTAGCCGTGACAGAGATGCGACCTACGATGGAGTGATTTCACCCAGAAGGGGCCTACTTATTCACTCTTGACTTGAAGGTTGATGGGTTATAAAATCTCGGAAATAGGGAAATTCTAGTTATAAAATAGATTGGGACTACATCCTAGTCTAATCACTCTAATGTCCCACAAACTTCCCTCTTTATTCATAACATAAACGTCTCCTAACTTAGCTAGCCTCTTAGAATTGGTTGTTATTTTAGGTCCTATCAATATATCCATAAGAGTTAAAGGGACAAACAATACTCGTACTTAGCGGCTTATTAAGTTAGGAGACGTTGATGAATAAGGTGGATAGAGATCACGTGACTTATCGCAATCGTATACGATAAGCGATAAGTCACGTTACCATAATAATGTATGGAGATGGACACACGACTTTTTGTAAGAATATGCGCATACATTCCTTACTTATCGCTTATCGTCAGCGACGGAATATCTTATCGTATACGATTGTAAATTTCGTCTCTGTCACTCAAATGACGCCTTCGTTGGCGTGAAAGAGTCAAATCCCCAAAATTTGCGAACTTTGGAGTTCGCAGTAGGCCCACAGACTTGCATCTTGCTAGGCCTGCTGCTACGGAAACAATCGTCGAGTACAAACCCCGTTTGTAGGTTGATAGCACAATTGATAAGATGCCTGTTGTTGTAGACGCTGGTATAAAGGAATGGGCCAACACAGCGCTTGGACATGTTCATAGTTCTGAAGGCTGATATTATGCCGATCACCACTGAGTTCTTGCCTGCCCCTGTGATTAGAGGGCCTCCGTGATCATTCTGAAAGAAAACTTCATTACCTCCAAGACAGTTGGTCATTCGTGCAGTGCACTTAAACGCGCTAAATAAGGCATCACGAGATCCCACAGACCAAACCCTGATTTGCCAACTGGACCATCTCGGTTTATTCTGAACTTGGGTAAAAAAAGAATCATTGAAATCGGTTGGCCTGGAATAGAGTTATTCGTCCATTTCTCGGGCGCAAGTTTAATGCAAATTTAAGACTTAAATATGGTTTTAGTACCAATCGTGAAGCATCTGCTTTCGAATAAAAAAAGAATCATTAAAATAGGTTCACCCAGTCATAAGTTATGAGGTAACTAACATTAAAAACATACAGTTGAATTGGGAACCTCCTCCTTTTTTGAAGTCGGTTGAATATGTTGGCGTTTGGATAT
>JALPQI010006235.1:0-45638 GCA_025490895.1 Thaumatotibia leucotreta
ATACGGGGTGAAACATGAGTCGTCAACAGAAAAAAACGTTTTTCTAATTCTATCAACAATGAACAATTGAATATCTCATAAGTTACTTAAGAATAGGCATGTTTTTGTAAAACAAAATAATCAGGTTTTTTTTTAATTTTGAAGATGATTTTATGAAATTATAATGGCTATTTAAGGGATTTAAAACGTTAAATGTAACAAATATCATTAAATTTTTCATAAAAATACAAATTTGACGTTATGAATCTTTCATTTTAAGAGGTAATTTAAATTATTGAATAAATTAATCTTAATAATCCGTTTCGATATCCTAAAACCACGTTCGCAATGAAAATAAGCGCAAAAAAAATATTATAAACATGTCCGTTTTTAAGTAATTTGTTTCTAAATTCAATTGTTAGTTGTTTATACAGTTAGAAAATCGTATTTCTGTTATAAATATTAGTACTTAGTACTAACGTAAAAAAAAATCTGCCATATTTATTTTCATTTTTAAAATACATAAAAAGTTAGATAAGTCTCAATAATTTGTTAACAAAATTGGTAAGTTCGGTTTCAGGGAACCTTTCTCGATTTTTTTCCTAGATTCTCCAAGACATGGACAACATTAAATCTCCTGGAAGATAATAGTTTCCACGAGCAATGAAATCCCAAAATCGCAATAACTCACCACGTAGGTACCCCAGTTCATTTCCAAAAACCCATTTTGATCGGCTCCCGAATTCCTTTCTGTAATTATATGAACCCTTTCGACACTAAATTACAAGCGTAGTGCAATTACTCTGTAATATTCGAGTGTTAGTCGTTTTATGGGTTTTACTAATTTGGGGCTTGGGGGTGTGTGCCTCATGGAGGAGAGGTGACTTTTGGCACATCTTCAGTTTTCCTTTTACACCTTTAATCTTAGATATTTAACCCTTTACCGGGCTAGATTAAAAACCTGAATAGCCTCCGTGTACAAAAAAAAACTGTAAGGTGTAACTGTAGGGTGTACTGTTTTATTTAACACATAAATATTTTATAAATATTAGATGTCATATACCAAAGAAAAACGACCAAGATCACCTAATATCCGAGGTGATTTGATTTGTGTTGTTTGATAGAAAAAAAACGTCTCCGAGGTCAACACGTCAAAATCTTTCTGCGATCCGTATTTTACTCTTATTTTATTATATCGGCCTAATTTTGTTACGTGTCTATTTCAAAAGTACTGTCATACATTAATAACGAGCTAAATGCTTTATTCGTTGAGTTCTTTTTAAAATCAAAGTTAATATTCTCTTGAATGATGTGAATGATCCATTTTGACACGTCATGTCACCTAAGAAGCTGTAAACGAATCGCTTAGTCTACTTCATATTTATCTGCTTTTCTTGCCTCGAATGCCTTTATGAAAAAGGAAAGGTCGTATGTACCTAGTACCTAATCGAAAGAAGCGAAGACACTCTTCGGCTCGGCCGTTCGCGGAGGCTTTACTGCCGTGGCGGTGCTGCACCACCGGCCTTCTGTCCTGCCAGCGTGACAACTTCTTTGACTTTGACGTTTTTCTATTTTCGTTGTGTTTTATATTTTGTGTTTAATTGTAAGTTATTTAATATCTATTTTATAATTAACGATGGCAACGTTATCTCAACCTGGTGATAGTTCATCGACCGCCCAGGTATGTAATCAGTGCAATAAATCATTTAAAAATGTAAGAGGGCTTCACATACACATTACAAAGGTACACAGAAATTGTTGCAGTCAACCTACGACTCCCTCTCATATCAATTTCACTCTATCTCCGGTTTTGTCTTCCACTAGTAACTTAAATACACCTTTCCACCTCCAAATTAGCGCGTTTAAGAACAACACGCCGCTAGTCAAACGTATTCCCCGGGGTGCGAGAATTACTGTGGCAAACCATCTATCCAATCTCATCAACAAATGCACAGAAAACAATAATATTGCGGAAGATAGCCCCAAGTCTACGTCTCTAACAACAAAAATTAAAAACAATTGTTTTGATCTCAATCGTGTCCCTCCCACAGTGAACAAACGGACAAAGCACAACAATTACAGCATTACTAAGAACGTTGAAACTAAAATCAGCGACGGGGACTTAAAAGGAGCAGCGAGACTCCTTTTCACGAGCGATGAACTGTCACCCGATAACTCGGACACCTTGATGGCTTTGCAGAGTAAGCATCCCTCAGCTCCTTCCACCCCACTTTTTCTCGACCCACCAACGGCTAGCCAGGTATGTTTGCAAGTTAACAACAGGGATACTCTCGAGGCGATTCTTTCATTTAAAACCGGTTCTGCAGGTGGACTCGATGGAATTACACCCCAACACCTAAAAGATTTAGTGTCCCTATCCGCAGGTGATGCTGGAAATCATCTTCTTGACTCAATCACTAAATTAATGAATAATATGTACTCAGGAAATATCAACCCCGACATTGTCCCCATATTATTCGGTGCAAATCTTATCGCTCTATCTAAAAAAGATGGAGGCGTAAGACCCATAGCCGTTGGCTCCACGTTTCGTCGGCTTGCGTCCAAAATTGCAGTTAGGCATATTATTTCCAAATTAAAACCCATTTTCGAACCCGTTCAACTCGGCTTCGGTACTAAAGGTGGGTGCGAGGCTGCTGTACATTCTCTACGTACATTTATAACCAATTCGTCGCCCGAGACTATAGTAAAAATCGATGTTAAAAATGCGTTTAACTCCATTAGTAGGGAATCTCTTCTGACAGAAGTCAAACAACAAATTCCGGAAATTTATAATTATCTCCTTGCTTCATATGCTGACCCAACAAATTTACTTTATCGACAACATCTTTTATCTTCAGAAGTAGGTTGTCAGCAGGGAGACCCACTCGGACCGGCGATTTTCAGTTTGGCAATTAATTCAATAATTCAAAATTTAAAAAGTAAATATAATGTCTGGTACTTAGACGATGGTACCTTGGGGGGGGACATAGACACCGTGTTATTAGACCTTGAGACTATTATTTCAAAATTTAAAAATATTGGCCTTGACCTAAACTTCGGAAAATGTGAACTATTTCTTCATAATTCCGTAACACCCACTTTAGATGCTATACAAAAGTTTCAAAATTTGATACCTGATATAAAAATAGTAGACGAAAAGTCGCTTTATCTTCTAGGATCTCCTATTCTAGAGGAATCATTCCCTAATTACGTTCAAAATTCAATTACCAAATTCCAAAACTGCGCAAACCGCCTTTTCGATATTAGTCCACATTATGCATTAACTCTGATAAAATTTTATTTTATTATTTGTCCCCAAACTTACTTACGTTATGCGTTGCTGCCCCTTATGGAAATTTAAAGACAGCCTTTTGCTACCTTTGGATGACTTAGTAAAATGTAACCTCGAAAAAATTCTGAATGTACAGTTCAACGATAGCTCATGGTCCCAGGCCGCTTTACCAATTCGGCACGGAGGTTTAGGCATCAGAAAGATTTCGGATGTATCTTTACCTGCGTTTTTGTCTTCTATCCACAGCTCTGTTAATCTTATAGGCAAAATTCTAAGGGCTTGCCCTACAAACTATAAGATTACAGGTTTGGAGGAGGCCAAAAACGCGTGGGTGTTAGCGTGCCCAGGTAAGGATCTTCCAATTCGTTCTTTTAGCCAAAGGAGTTGGGATGATGCTCTTTGTAAGTCATCTTATGACTCTTTGTTGCTTAATAGTACAGGGACATCTCGTGCAAGACTACTAGCAGCAGGAGTCAGGGAATCAGGTGATTGGCTCAAAGCTTACCCATCACCTAATACAGGCACCTTTTTGGAACCTGAAACCCTCCGTATAGCTGTATGCCTACGATTAGGGCTTAATGTCTGCTCAGCCCATAGATGTCCATGTGGCTCTGAAGTTTCAGCGTTGGGTCACCACGGGCTGCACTGCCTTAAAAGTGCTGGTCGGTTTTCCAGGCACGCTGCCCTGAACGATGTCATCCGCCGGTCTCTTGCTGCTGTCAACGTGCCAGCTCTGCTGGAACCAACCGGCATTAGCAGAGACGATGGCAAGAGACCGGACGGTATGTCTTTGATTCCATGGAGGCAGGGAAGGGTGTTAGTGTGGGACGCCACATGTGTAGACACATTGGCCCCTTCCCACCTCCATGGGACCAGTAGTCGTGCAGGTGCAGCTGCGGAGGAGGCGGAGAGCAGAAAAATATTGAAATACAGTGGTCTCGGCACCGAATACATTTTTGTACCATTCGGTGTCGAGACTCTAGGCTCGTGGGGTTCCAACGCTAGAAAACTATATAATGAATTAACAAAAAGGCTCGTAGAGTGTACCGGGGATAAAAGGGCTGGCAGCTTCCTCGCTCAACGAATCAGCATAGCGATTCAGCGAGGGAATGCTGCCAGCGTTTTGGGCACCATGCCGAAGGGGGGAAATCTTTTTGATATTTAATTAAGTATTAGTTTTATATTTAGTTTAGTATGAAGTGTTTATTATTATTGATTTATTATTTCTTAGATTGTTTAAGGTTCTTATTTGTGTTTTCGCTATACGTTCTCATAAATATTTTTATAAAAATACAAAATAAGTTTGAATAAAAAAAAAATAAGTTTGTATAAAATTACAAATTTTCTAAGTCAACTCTATTGTACAAGTAAGTTAGTGTCAGATGCTTTTGCTGGCAGTCCCAATAGATGGCACCTCAGTACAATTTTGAATGTCACATATTGGGACATTGAAATATTCACACTTAGTCCTAATAAATGTCAGCCTGTCTTAAAATTATGCAAATAATTTAGATATAAGTATTTCAAAGTTGGGATATAAAGCATTGAAGGCACATACATTTATCATCGTCTTAATGCCCTAATAGTTGATTTTATCTTATCGATGGCAAATCAAGCTATGATGACGAGTATTGATACAGCGTCGGGTACTAGGACTTCCACCTGTGCCCCCTATACTGATTATTTTACATAGTACAATACTTAATTATTTAGTTTAGACTGTGATTGGGGCCGAAGAATCTTGATAGCATACTTTACAACAAACATTACTTTAATGAAGTACATTCCTTACGGCGATAATCATCATTAATACGAATCTTCGATTCCCATATCTTACGAACTTACTAAAATATATTTTATCTTAATACACATTTGTTACACAGTTTAATTTTATAAATATGTCAACAAGGTCATTTTTATTGGTCATTAACTTACTTTGATTCACTGTTTGCTGTTTTGCACTTTTAAATTAAGTTTCCAATAACTTATTCCTTTTGCAGAGTAAAATTATGCTAATGGTAGTTCTGCTCGTAATAAAAATAAAATTAAGTTTAATCCCGTATAAAGTTAATCTTTGACCAAGTTCTTTAATAATGATATTACACGCTATACGATATTACAAATTGTAAAGTGACAAATATTCATTCAATCATTGGTACCGATTAAAAGTACCTAGTTTGTAGTTAGTAGACCTATCCTTCGTGTCGTATACTTACTACATAAAATTGTAACAGTATGGTTTAAGACTTTTATTCTCATAAGAAAATACATTATTCACTTAAAATAAGAACTTAAATTCAACATAAAATCTATGTAACAATATCAATAAAACTCAGTGTGTAGCTGTAGGTACTTATCATTCCTGCATCTCAAGGAAGCACGTATAAATTAGCATTGGTACTTATTGTCACACAGTATCTGCAGTCATATGTATAAAGATGAATCAAAATGTTCTTATCATTGTATACAACGTACACTCTGTGCTGTCACTGTTATTTGGGCATGTATAGTTCGGGTAATATTATTTGACCGACTGTTATCTTACTTACGACCTTTTGTTTTGCGTCGTTGACAATAGAAAAGGGCTCAACTGCTGATTGTCTAGTTTTGCAAAACAAAAGAGCATAAGTGAGATACCAGTCGAGCAAATAAAATTTCCCAAACTATACCTACCTATTAAAGTAATCAAACATGGCTAGTCACTTTTTTTTCCTAACCTGTAAGGGTGTCCCACTACTAGGCAAAGGTCTCTCAGATCTCCACTGCTCCTGGTGCTGTGCCAAGTCTGGCCAATTATTGGCGAAGGCGTCCAGGATATATAATTATGTACAAAATCTTACAACTACTATATCTTCTCGAACTATATCTTTGTACTCGACTGCAAGTATAACGACTTAATACACATAAACAGTTATCAGATAGTTTTTATAAGAAAATCGAACAACCTCACCGAAAACCTAGGTACTTAAAACGCTTCGGCGACAGTCGTTTTTAACCCTAAATTGCGCCCCTAGCCCATAAATTGTATAGACCCTAATGGCTCCTTTGTTTTGCTGTGCCAATACCGTCTTTATCGAAGGGTTATGGTAATTCTGTGGACAGATAGTTGCGTTCCATAAGTCGACATGCGAAAGACATGCTGTTTTAAATGTCTTGAATTTTAGAATAGGGTGCTTAGACAAGTTGCCAATCGCTGACGCTTAATCGTCAATCGTAAACGAAAGGCAGCTAACTGTCTTTTCAGTACAGATGGCGCTTTTTTACGCGCTAGTGCGAGAAGTGGTTCATTTTACGTCAGGTGGAAATCTTCAGACGGCCATATGTACTGAAAAAAGTCGTACTTACGTAAGTCTTGTGAAAATAAATTAATTGAGAAACTTATAATACGTTTTAAAATACTTTAATTCTAATTAGTATAGAAAATAAGGTCTGGGAAATTATATCCTTGAATAAACTATATCTGTCAAATAAAAGTTAGCTGTCCTTGTCTTATACATGCCTAGGGAAAAGGATAGTAATGATATTATCTGACGAATATATTTTTCCGTAGATTGTGGAACAGGCCGTAAGTGTACTAGTAGATGTAGCACTTACAGATAAATCTATTGATAATTAATATTTTAACTAATAATTTAGGAAAGACACAAAGTCACTATTAGACTAATAATAATATCTGTTAATCCTTGTTGCGCCCATCAGAGTTCATGCTTTACATGTAGGTATTGTTAATTATACTGTTGTTTATAAGTGCAGTTGAGTAAAAATAAATGAATTACATTTTTTAAGTAAAAACAGCATTTAGCTAAACATAAGTGGCCGTGTGGTGACGGCAGTAAGAATATATTTGTCACCACCCCAACTCCTCCTGCGGGTGTCGTATGAGTCGACTAAGGGATAAGTGTCACTGACCATTATTTGATAAAAAAATGATGATGGACAGCAGCGTCATCATAGTGGACACATTACTGCGATCGCCAATCCGCTTGCCCAGCGTGGCGATTATGGGCATTTACCTCCTAATGCGTCTTATACGCATAGTTAATAGGAGAGGCTTACGTCCACCAGTGGACTATCATAGGCTGATGATGATGATGATGAAACATAAGTACCTGTTTACTACCAAAGAAAAAGTAATGAAGCCCTTTCAATATTAAACAAACCATTTACACGTATTTTAACCCCTTGTTATGTAAATAACTCTATTTCTAATTAAACCGTCCACATTCCAAGTATCGATATAAAAATAAATTGTCACAAAAAATGTTCAAGATCGAATCTGATCGGCGGGTCGGAACGTTTTAACTTAACGACGAAAAAGTCAAATAAATACGATTTTATTACGAAAGGAGCTCGTTTTCCAATTTATTGGAATATAAAATTGGTTAAATGGTAACATATTGTTTTGCATCGATTCGTTTTATCGTTTAGTCGATATAAGTTGGGTTTAGAACATGTGGACATGTCCACAGTTGGCTACTATAAAAGTTGGTGGCGAAGAACTTCATACGGTAACTATAGTCTGTGATTTTTAAGAATGAACTTTTAACAGTTTAGAAATGTACCTTATATCTATGACGTTAAGACTATTGAAGAAATGGCGAGTCTTACCCTCATATTAACCCTTAACCAGGTTGTGATCTCATAGCGACCACTTAGCATAAGATTTTTTTCTGACGAGCAAAACGCTTCTAGCGGCCAGTAAATGTCATTGACGTATAGTCTATAAACTGACAGATTTCTGAACGCACCCAAAATCGATGTGTCAGAACAAATTTCTTTGAAGTTTTAGTTGTCAAATTCAAAAACCGAAAAAGTGCCAGATTTTATGTGTTGCTCCAGATAAATACTATTATTGTGTCGAAAAAAATTACGGTAAGTGCTATGTGTTGATTTATTTTGGTAGTATATAAGGTAATGTTAGTGTAGTATGTCATAAATGGTCACAGTAATAGTTTTTTACTTAAAATTTTTGCTCTTAAAGTTTGTGGGCCCTATATGACCTCTGCCCGTTTCGGTTTGGTACAAGTGGTTTGTATGCGACCACTGCCCGGCTGGGCATTTATGTGAAATTTAAGGGTAAGTTCAATACTGTACAATATGTAGGTCCACCCACTAAACATCTCAATACTTACTGTAAGTATATAATTATAAGTTAGTTTTGAAGCGGATTTTGCTAAATGGTGTTTGAATATAAAAATAAATATCCTTTTTTCTTACTTTTATTGTGGTCTTATTGTGTCCATAGTTACATGTAAACATAACAACTACCCCTTAAAACTTCAATGTATCGCCAGCAGGGCAGTGGCCACATACGGAACACGTAGGCCTCCTGGTAACGAGCACAGGGCGTATATTGTCCACCGGGGTTTTTTTATGGAAATAATGTTTCTAAAAAAAAACAAGAAATTAGTTTTTTATTGACGCTCTTATCTATCGAAATCAGGATACGAGAGTGAAAAAATCGCCAGGCCTGTTTAAGGGTTAATAAGGATTAATATATAACAAAAGTTCATTCTTAGAAATCACAGACTATTTAGTTCGAGAAATATAAATTGAATGTTTATTTTTGCTATAATGTAGGTAGAAAGTTACCAATTTATATTTCACGAACTATACTGCGTTGTCAGTCGGGAACTTAGTTGGCAGTGTACCTGCTTACCGAAGCTGGAGGTTCCTGGTTCAAATCTCAACATACCCACATATAAAACCCATCCCCCATAATAACACCCATCGTTTAAAACGTGTTTTTGCGACTTAGTCATGTTTCAATATCCAATAATAGTCCGAACTGACAGACTTTTTACGCTCTAATACATCGTGTTCCCTGACTCACTAATAATCTCGCGCACACTGTATACATAAGTCATACTTAGTATGGGATCAACACTGAATTATGTAAAAAAAGTATTTTATATCGCGATTTCAGAGTTGGTCCCATACTAAAAGCTACTTAGTATTATACAGTGTGTACATCTAATACGAATCAATTAAACCAGGCATGGGATTCATTAGTGTAATCATGGATTACAAGGTTTTCTTCAGGTTACTCTTAATTATGACCTCACAGATTTTTTTAACATTATCGGAGCAGCAATGTAGGTACGAACATTTGTTATTGTTGATATGGCAGTTATGTCATGCTTTTGAAATTAGCTGTCAACGAGTGTTTAACTCGCGTATGTTGCTCTACATTGCGCGCCGAATTATTTTGTATGACAAATTTTGTTACTCTTATTTTAAATAAAAGTAATTTGAATGTACTTATTATGTCGTAAACGAAAACCCGTTAAGAGCTTCGCCCGTATTAGACTTACACCCTGTATAGGGTGTGTGCGAGATTAATCGTGATTGAGGAAACACCATTATTGTATATTTTATTATTTCATAGTTAGATTGTAATTCTAACTGACTCTTTATCACGTCTATATTATTATCATCCCACCGATATTATCGACGACATCGTCGTATTTATCGTTATCGTTATTGGCCGTTATACCGGGATTAACGATCGAGAACAGAAATCCGAACATTTATCGTGTTTATCGTCGCAGCGTATGCGCAATAATAAATTAGAATTACTACGACACTCCTAATATGCTGGTGATATGCGAAATTGACATGTTTTTCAGGAAGCTGCGACTTATACACCGTGTTTTTATTGATTTCTGTTAAATTTAAGGGAAGCTTATTTAGATCAAAAATAATCAATTTCTCTAAGAAATTAGTGTCTTAACAGATACTGTTATTGAGTTATTAAAAAAATAAGTTTAATGACTGCACAAGTGTATTGCAACCTTTATTACATCCTAATGTTACTTATTTTGACATGTGCCGTCAGCAGCCGTCAGTCGCCTGAGATGTTATTCTTAAGGTTCTCTCACACTTGCCAATGCAATTATTATGTATGAAAACGAAAAAAAAAAATGTTTACGAAGTTAACAAAAGCCCATATACCAGGCGACTTCTAGGTATTAATGTCCCAAGTAACCTGTCCAATTTAACGGAAATCAATAAAAACACGGTGTATAAGTTGTTTTCTTGTAATATTTTCTTCAGTTACCGCGAGGATTACACATGAAATAAAACTATGAAAACGGATAAACTCGCGTATATTAATTAACTTTAACTTCAGTCCGATGTTTCGAACACTTGGCTTACCCCCCTTTTTAGTACTTACTGGCAATTTTTCAAAATTATTTATATTTCCTTATGAATCAATGTTGTATGTTTCGGTTTAATGCATGATGATCTTAAGATGTACTACAAATGTTTTTTGAAAAGAGTTGTCCCGCTGAGTTTCTTGCCGGTCCCAATATTGGGACCTCCCTAACAATACAATCATACAAGGAGGGAAATACTTCTCAGGCAGAGGCGTAGGAAAAGAACCGGCGTAGATCTACGCCGTTACGTGGCCGCCACTCGAGAACCTTCCCGCCCCAATGGCCATCGGTTCTACACGCAATGTGCCCCGCCCACTGCCACTTCAGTTTAGCGATTCAGAGCTATTTCGGTTACTTTTTTACGGACTACTTAGGAATAAAAATTAACCCCTTTTCATGATGTTACAATATATTTACATCACACTAATACGTTTAATAATCGAAACCGCTGCGAGCGTGGGTACAGCAAGCCGCAGTTGAGCAATCAGCGCGGGCGCAATCTGCACGATACCATCGCGGCATTACGTAAAAATTACGATTACCGTAATGAAATAGTGGTGGAGCCACCCTCACTGGAAATGGCTTCAAAACAAAGCCACTTTTTTCACTTACGATCAGGTGGAGTGGAGCCACTTTGTTGTGCCAACATAAAAAAAAAGCCTTCAGGTATAGATAACGTATTATTAACATTTAGCGGTGTGGTGACGACAGTAAGAATATTATACACGGTGCTCGCGAGCCTTGCGAAAGATTTTCACTTTGCATTCTAGACATCAAAATAAACAAAAAATATTAAGAGCCTTAATGTCAAATTCTACATATTTTTTTTTTACATTTCCTATAATTTTTATCATAACAATAATTTGTTAAAATTAATTTTTTAAATGATATATTTTAGGGACAGGTTTTTCGTCAAGTCTATTCTTATTTTTTGATTGTCTGGCAAAATGTCTGGTAATATTAGAACACATTGCGGTAGCATTGTAATGAAAAAAAAGTTTTATGACGAGTTACGTCAAAAAACTTATTTCGGAAAAAGGTTAATTATCTCTGAAACCAAGCCGAATTCAGGAAATTTTATGTAATATTAAATACTCTAAATATGCTCAGGAATTCAGCATTAAAATCTTTCAGAATGTTCACGAGCACCGTGTATTTGTCACCACTCTAACTCTTCCCGCGGGTGGCAAGCCGACTAAGGGATTGAAGTGTTACTGACAATTCTTTGATAGAAGATTGATGATGGGCAGCAGCGTCATCATAGTGGACATATTACTGCGATCGCCAATCTGCTTGGCCAGCGTGGGCATAAACCTCCTAATGCGTCTATACGCATAGGTAACAGGAAAGGCCTACGTTCAGCAATGGAATGATTTAAGCTGATGATGATGATATTCACATTACTGCCGCTGGATGGCTGGATTGGCTAGTTGTGCTGGCTCGATGAGTTCGATGTAATTTAATTGTTTGTGTTTATTTAATACGTGTGTTTCTATAATTCTTTTAATTCTGTGAGTTCGTTGCCCTTCGAGTTTTTCACCTGATGGTCTCATCAAAGGATCAGCGCAAGCTCACGCCAGCATCACGCTGAAGGTGGATTTACAATGAACGAGCGAAAATGCTCATTCTATCCCCCGCTCTACGAATTCTACAAATTTCGACCAATTACGTTTTGTGTAGCGATTGTAGCGAACGAATTTCGTAGTGGTGCTAGAATGAGCATTCGCTCGTTAGGTGTAAGTCCACCTTAAGGGTGAAGACACATTTATCAGCATGTAATTTTTTTAAATAAAATTGGCCGTTTAGAGTGAAACGTGTAAGCATTTTTTTTATACCACGCATCCATACGCGTGCGGAAAGCTGGACGCTGTCCCATACTAAACTGACATTTTCTATCGATAAAATGCGTACGCATGCTGATAAATCTGTCTTCACCCTTAGATGAGACCATTTCGTGTTTTTTTTTTTTTTTTTTTTGTTTTGTTAGTATAAGTAGTATGTGTCTTGTTTAGTTAACTGTCACAAAGAATAACAGTCATAAAATATTGTAAAAAAAATCTATTCCAAAACTACACTGGCATAAAAACAGTCCTCCTTATGTCAGTTGGTAGTCTGCGAAGCTCTCTTTGCAAAGTCTGAGGTTCGAATCACGGTGAGGCATCTTTTTAAAATAGGTATGATAATATAAACACCAAACTTTAAAAAATTCCTACTTCTACCGATTTCTCCGAGATTCAGCTTCCGTAGCCTAGTTGGTAGTGACCCTGCCTACGAAGCTGGAGGGTCCGGGTTCGAATCCCGGCGAGGACATTATTTGTGTATTTATTTATCACAAATATTTGTTCCTTGGTCATGGCTGTCTATGTATTTAAGTATCTATATGTATTTATCTATTTATATATCGTCGTTTGGTACTCACATCACAAGCCTTAATTGAGCTTACCGTGGGACTAGGTCGATTTGTGTAAGATGTCCCAAGATATTTATTTATTTATTTATTTATTCCATGACATTTTTGATGTCGACTGTACCATCACCAACGCAGTCCTTTCAGACTCTTCATGAGCGTTTTAATAAGGGGCGAAAATATGTAGTCAGTTCTAGAGTACAGTCGCCATTGGATTTTATTTTGGAACGGCCAGAATACTCACAAATATCTGAACTGGCCCCTATTGTCATAGCGTTAGAGTGCCTGTTCAGATATTTATGAGCACCGTAGTCGCTCCGATATACCTGTGGCCTATTTCACCATAATTACAAGTTTGACAATTGTAAAATATCACTTGTTACTGACGTCACAGGGCTCCGTAGGCTACGGCTACCACTTACTATCGAACGGTCCATGTGCTTGTTTGCCACCAACATAAAATTATTACTAATAACGTTATTATATCGTTAATAAACTACTTTTTATTTTCCAAAACCCGTGACAATTGTCGCAAGGTTTAGTACAATTTTCATTAAATCTTGACATGATGTTCGGCTTTTGTCGGAATTTCGCTACAATTGTCATGTTCTTTGTGACAATTGTAATTTTGCTTCGCAAAGAAGTAGTTATTTACTGCTGATTTATTAAAGTTACTGCACTACATTTTATGTTGGTGGCAAACAAACGCACGGCCCTTCCAATAGTAACTGTAGCCTATAGACGCTCCCGATTAGAGAAACAGAAAATTTACAATTGTAGCACTTGTCAATGTGGTGAAATTGGGGCCTGATGGCTACGCGTACAAAAAAATGCCACTTCCATGAGTGTAACTCCTCGCAAAGTCAGAGTCGCTCGAAATAATTACGGAAGACTTCTATCATTACTGGCGACGATTAGACTGCAGATAGCCCCGCCACACATTCTTTAATAAAAATTATATTAAAACGAACACTTATCATTGTTTCAGGAAATTGACATTTCTATTGTTTTTTCAATTTTACTGCAATCTAAGATCTTGAGGAAGCTAGACAATCTGTAAGCAATATTGAGTCGGAAGAACTGATTATGGATAAAATGAGGTAATTTTTTTCACCTCACTAACTAGAGTCTGGCTTATGAAATATTGCCCCAACTTTTGGCGGGAAATTCAAAAAATCTGGGGCTTGTCACACATCCAGTCCTAGATTTTTTGAATTTCCCGCCAAAAGTTGGGGCAATATTCTATTAGCCAGACTTTAGGAAAGGCTAGCAATGTACAAGTTGCTTGCAGAACATTCTCAAAATTACGGGAATATACTCGGAAATTTCCGACAATTTTCATGAAAATTTAAGAGTTAGTTCTCATTGAGAATGTTTCCATGATAACTTATAAAAAAGAGTTTGGAAGAATATTGTATTTCACGATTGAGTAAACAAGGCGTAAAATGTACCTTAAAAAGCATGTATATACAACGGTTTTGGCATGCTTAGATTGTTTGTAAAATTTGAATTGCCTATAACATTCTCTACAGAAGTTTTGCAACTTATGAAACTTCTCCTCGGTAAATAGCTAGGAAAGGCTTAAGTACTTCATCCTTATACTTAATTCTTCGAAATCTGCATGAAATGGTCAAGCTGGAAAGTGGTTTTGCCGCTGATGATATGATTTTTTTAATGAAAAATATTTAATACAAGAACATTACAAAATGTTTTAAAGCTTATATTTTTCTTGTGTTAGTGACGTGATAAAAAATTTGCTTTTGTATCCGTTAAGATTATGTCAGATATTATTGCAGCATTCGTTGTGATTACACATGTGTCATTGATCAGGTTGCCTAATGAGTAGTGGACTGGCTCTTACTTGCTTCAAAAACTGAGGAATGCTATCCAAAGTCAATGACAAGTCGAAATCAAACGATTGCTTTAATCAATGTCTTTATTGAGCAAAATAAAAATATTCCACAAATTAAACTTCGCAACGCAGGCATCATTAGACAGATAGAAATAATGACCAGCAACGGGCATGGTCATTTCCTACAAAACAATAATGTAATCCGCAACAGGCTTCGCGAAGCTTCGTCTTTTCCCCTACGCTAGAATAGTCAAGCCAAAACCTTTAAACCAAGCTCCCTGAATAGGAACCAACAGAAGTCTTCTAGAGACAATATGTCGGAAAATTTTAACATAGTCTTAAATTAAAAATAAAAAAATAAGCCATGTGGTGACGGCAGTAAGAATACATTTGTCACCACCCCAACTCCTCCTGCGGGTGTCGTAAGAGTCGACTAAGGGATTAAAGTGTCACTGACCATTCTACAAGATTGATGATGGGCAGCAGCGTCATCATAGTGGACACATTACTGCGATCGCCAATCCGCTTGCCCAGCGTGGCGATTATGGGCAATTACCTCCTAATGCGTCTATACGCATAATTATAGAAGAGGCCTATGTCCAGCAGTGGATTAACATAGGCTGGTGATGTGAAATTCAAAATACTACATACCTTGGTTTTAATTGACTTCCAAAAATATACCTCAAATTCTCCACGTCCCATTTGAAGTAATAAAGACGTCGCGGGCCGTGTCCACCACGCTTGGCTGCCCCGGGGGTAGATACGGATCTCCATCGCATCGGCCGTCGATCGTCGTGTGTTTTAACAGCTCCAAGGTCCACCTGGCGATGTGGAATATTTATGAGTGTAGTCTACATAAACCAAGCTTGGATCATCACTTTGAATAGATGTTGGCAGTGCTCTGTGCGTTTTTCTAGAAATTTTCTACCGCTCTAAATTCTGGAATGATTTGCCGCCTGCGGTGTTTACCGTTACGACCTTAAAATCTTCAAAAGAGCGAATTCCTATCTTAAAGGTCGGCAACGTACTTGACACACGGGTGTTGTAGTTGTCCATGGGCGACGGTGATCGCTTACCATTGCGATACGTCTGTTCGCTTGCCTCCTATTCCATAAAAAGCTGTTGAGACTTCTGTGGGGAGCTTCTTTTGCCAGAAGTGGAAGATCTTACTGATCATTATGGTGGTCCAAGACGTTGTCTTCTTTGATCTGTTTATATGGTATGTAACAGACACAAAGGCCAATGATAAGTCTATACATCAATGTGCCATCACCACACCACACATAATTTGGGTTATAAGGGCCAGCTTTGACAGCTGTGTTAGCGTCTTACAACATTTTCGAAACTTCCGAAAATTACTGGATAGCTATCATGCGTGTTGTGAGAACATTCTCCTCGACGCTCCAATACATAAAAAAAATTACTGTCCACTTTGGTTTTGACTGCAATTTGGATTGACATTTCAAATGCCTTTTTGTTTCTCTTATGCATTAGAGAGTTAAAAGTTTGAACTGTTAGCAAATGTGTTCAGCACTTTTTTAGATTTTTTTGTTACACTAGGTACAGTGGCGTTCAGAATTGCATGGACAATTTATGATTGAATTCATTCATAAAATTACATGGACAGTTTATGAATGAATTAATTCATAAACTGTCCATGTAATTTTGAACCACAGTGTACATCAACAATTATTACATTACAATACATGATTTGAATATAATTTTGATTAAGTAGATTACACATTCATAATCAGTCATCAAAATCAAGAAAATAATTCCATCTTACGACATCCATGCAATGTTTTTGTATTAAATATGTCGTAAAATCAGAAGGGTGACGGAAAACACGAACTATTGTCAAAATACAATAGTGTTGCGACAATCATTGCGTGACTTCAGACAGATTATGTTGCCACATAGTATTTACTTATATGACATAATGTTGCAAACACAACAGATGGAAATACTTGTGGAAAGTTCGGATTTGGACAGAGTCGAATGGTGACAAAAAGGCAAACATAATAAGATTCGACGTGGGATTGCTATAAGAGAGATTGGGATTGGACGTATTTGTCCATTTGAATTTGAATTCAACAACGATTTGTGAAAACGTCCAAGAGTCGACGTGGGGTTGGAAGTGTGCGTGAATATTCCTTTCTAATAGAAGCCCTCCTATGAGTTATGCGTATGACGCATTAAGAAGCCCACAATCGCCACGCTGGGCAAGCGGAATGGCGATCGCAGTAATGTGTCCACTATGATGACGCTGCTGCCCATCATCAATTTTCTATCAAAGAATGGTCAGCGACACTTAAATCCCCTAGTCGACACTTAGTTGGCCGTGTGGTGATGGTTGGTGGAAAAAATAACTCCGAAGTTTATTATGAAATTGTCAACACATTACAGATATCGAATCATTTGATTGAAAAGGACCTTGGACGAAACAAAATGGCGCCTGTGTACTCGCTGATCACCGCTCATCAGCCGATACAATGGATCGCATTCAATATGGGTCTGTGAACCGTGACCACCACATTGGTTGTTAACAAAGAGTGTGTATGAAGAGAAGGGACTTAGCAAAAAATATTGCTAAATGATGAAAGTACAGATGTAGTGCATAATGTTTTTCCTTTACCTTTTCACGGAAACATCCATATTCATATTTATGTCATAAAGAACTTCAGAATCCATTGCACCAAAGCTAATTGAGATAGAAAGATAAATTCGAACGATTCCGTGAAAATACGAAAGAAAAAGATTATACATTACTTCTACAGTTTGCAGAGAAACGTCCGATTTCATATTGCTCTCACAATCATTTTCAATTTCATTTGATAATTGAGACAAAACGGTAAATTCCGGCGTTGATGTGAAAACACGAATGCTAAAGATTATTCACTACCTACTGAAATTTGTGTCTTGTTGGACCAGGGTGGAAATGTGTTTAAACGTAGTCTAAATAGTAAGTTGCTATTTGACTACGAAATGTGTATATTCGTTTTTGGAATAAAGAATAGCGTCTCGTCTAAATCTTTAGCCCTTCACGAATTTTCAAAATCGTAAATTTTGGCACCAGCCTCTGTCACTACAGTTACCGTACCATGATTTTGCAAGTATCGGTAACGTTAGGTTTTTCTCGATACGTAAAATAGGCCATCGCGTTCGTTGCAGTGCAAGCGCAATAGAATGCATTACGTATCGTGTAAATGCTTTTTTTTTCGTTAACCCAGGGGAATCGAGTAAATCCTAACGTATCCTTTACTTTCCGATTCTTGGTACGGCTACTGATCTTACATGATTCAGGCAGTCTCTTGAAGCAGAAGTTTTTTTAACCGACTTCATTAACTGACTTCAAACGAGGTTCTCAATTCGACTGAATTTTTTTTTGTTTTTTTTTTTTGTTGTATGTATGTTACCTGATATCTCCGAGAATCGTGAACAGATTTTAACATTTCTTTTTATGATCGAACGTGTATTACCCCAAGATGGTCCCGTTGGCACCAAGTTGGGGTCTGATGATGGGGTCTTGGAGAAATCGAGGGATCTCTTCAAAAGTTACAGGTACATGTATGGCGCTTTTGGTAATTTTCATTCATTTACAAGAATTAGCATTCAGAAAGTAGGATTTGAGGAAACCAATGATGAAAACAAATCGGGGATCTTGGAGAAATCGGTTGAAGTCAGTTTTTTAATTTTTTTTTTAACTGGCGATTTTTTTTCCAGACTTAAGCATTTCAAACCAGTATCACATCTGAGCCGTTGCTCTTTACGTACAAATTGTACTGTGATTAGACACGGCCGGGCGGGCACCAATGACTGCGGCTGTGAGGGAAATGTGACAATGGGCTATTGGCCGATCAGGTGTTAGAGAATCTGGATATATTGTTTTTTTTTTATGTGACGAGGGGCTGACTGAGCTCTCAGCCTGATGGAAAGCGGGAACTGAGGCCCATGGACATAGTGACCAAAAAATCGCCTATGCGCTGCCTACCCTGAGGACTTAGGTGGGTTGCCTCTATGCTAGTAATTACACCGGCTAGCTTACCCCGAAACTGGAACACAGTACTAACTATTTAGCGGCAGGTTAACGGGTAAGACGGTGGTAGCTATCCGGGCGGCCCCTGCACGAGGTCCTACCATCAGGAAAACTGTATGGAACTGTGATAAACCAGCATCGGTAAGGGGTGTCGAATGGCCGTGTGGCGAAGGCAGTAAGAATATGTCACCAACCTGACTCTTCCCGCGGGTGTCGTAAGAGTCGACTAAGGGATTGAAGTGTCACTGACCATTCTTTGATAGTCCAGGAGATTGCTGATGGGCAGCAGCGTCATCATAGTGGTGTTAACAGAAGAGGCCTACGTCCAGCAGTGGACTGAGATAGGCTGATGATGTACGTATAGGTAATAAAAGTCAAAAACGTCATCCATGTTCCATCGAACAATACATTTCCTACATGAATTTACGTAAACTCCACCCTTTTGTTATAATAATAGGACCGAGTGACTGACGTCACTATTATAGGAAAATTGAACTGAAAATGAGGCATTTGAGTGACAGTTATACAAAGTGTAACGATTCGGTGTAACATTTTTTCTCAATAGAATTCAATAAAGCGCTTTGTCGTACGAAACCTTTGCGTAAGAAGGCCGCTTGTCACACCGTGTGGCCTAATTTTTCATGACAATTATACTTTACAATTTAATCGGTGTCTGTCTGTCTCTCCTGAGCATAGCTCATTGGCTGTTGGTACTAGACATTTGCAATTTGGTACAGCTATAACATCTAAGCCCATTTCTGCGTCATTGTTGACTAAGGCCATACTGAAAGTAGTATAAAA
The DNA here is from genome assembly GCA_025490895.1 of Thaumatotibia leucotreta. Taxonomy (NCBI): domain Eukaryota; kingdom Metazoa; phylum Arthropoda; class Insecta; order Lepidoptera; family Tortricidae; genus Thaumatotibia; species Thaumatotibia leucotreta. Next base: position 19,528 of record JALPQI010006235.1, read on the forward strand.
ACGTTAAAGAATTTTTAAAAAATGGGAGAAAATCGTGAAATCACCCGACACACAATTTTAAAATGATCCCACAATGTCGTAACAGATGTGCTTACCATAGAAAAAATCAACTGCGAAAGACTCTGGTTGTCACGGGATTCGAACCCGCTTCCTCTGGATTGCCGGTCCAACATGCTTCCAATTACACCAGCCTACCTTCCGTCAATCACAGCGAATTTAGTAAATGGTATTATGAAGCTAATCACTAGCGACATCTGTACGTAGTGTTTCGAAGGTACTACAACCTTAAGCCACTCAAAGACGTGTGTCTACCACAATCGTCCGCAAACTCGACAACTCTCCGTTGCCTTGAAATTTGCTATAGAGGGCGCTGTAATCAATTTATGATTATGAATTAAAATGGCATGAAATCCTAAAATACAGCTGTAGACCGAATAAATTATACCTCAAAAAATTAAAACAGAGTTATCTGAGTGATTTCTACTTATGTGGGGCATTCTCAAGACTTTCAGAGCGGCCCTCGTATGAACGCACATATACTAGATTCGTTTTTTTTATTTGTCAAGACATCTAGACAACTACGGTGTGATAAACGTCCGGCCACATTTAATAGCGATTCTATTGTAACACAAAATGCAAACGACAGAGGAAGGCAGACAACTAATTTGACGTTTGACATAATTCCGCCATTATACCCACGCAGACACGGCACACTCTTATTTCAACAGTGTAAGGTTCGTTATCGCGTGGAAATAGTTTCAGGGGAAAGAAAATTACTTGATAGCGCCATCTATTGGTGAAGAATTGGAGTAATTATTCGCAGTTGACTGACTGTGATCATTGCGTAATTCCACATAATTTTCAGGTGCACTACAAGTACACAGGGTTATCTAACATTAGTTTATAGACAATATATAAAGATAAGTACTTAACACATAAATTTAACTGAATAATACTTGAAATAGTGTGTCGGAATAGCTATTTTATTATTATGTATTTCTTTCAGTTCACTAGTAAACAAGCTATACTAGGGACTGTCTCACTGAGGAACTTTCACTATGGAGGCAACCATGAAATCGCGAGAAAAAAACTGCTATTTACACTAACAATTAAGGAGCACCGCTATACGTAGGCCTCTCCTATTAACTATGCGTATAGACGCATTAGAAGGTAGGTACCTAAATGCCCATAATCGCCACGCTGGCCAAGAGGATTGGCGATCGCAGTAATGTGTCCACTATGATGACGCTACTGCCCATCATCAATCTTTTATCAAATAATGGTCTTCAATTCCTTAGTCGACTCTTACGCCGCCCGCAGGAGGAGTTGAGGCGGTGACAAATGTATTCTTACTGCCGTCACCTCACGGCCAAACTTATTCTATTCATATTGTTTCTACTTTAGGAAAAAGGAACGGAAACGTATTTAAATAAGAGAGTTGACTTCTCATTTGTCTCAACTAACTACGACATTCTCTAAAAAAAGTTCATTCGTCTACTACGCTTTGTTTTAAAAATTAGAAATCACAGAATTCGCAAAAAATACAACTTGTTTGTCCTGCGTCATTCTTATGTAACTTTATTTTACGTCATTCCTTTAATTCTTATCGACGTGACGCAAGCTGTCAATACAAATAACGATACTTTTGACCTAATAATTAAACAAAAACCGTATAATTCCCAAAACACCTGTTCTATGCTTTATAATTAATTTAAAAAATTCGGCAAAGTTCTCTTGAACTTCAAGATTTTATCATTATCATATCATCAACTAGCTAGATTATAAATCTTCATACATTTGAAATAAACTTTAATAGAATACTGTTTAGGATCATATTCCGTAAAAGAGGTTTTCATACTGATAAAATTTAAGGTTTTTTAACGGTGTTTACAGACTGATTAAGTGTTAACATTAGCAACTGATTAGAACCATAAAAATTAACATTAAAAGTATTAAAACACCTTTTTTTACTGTTCTCACGATTCGTTTCTTTGAATTCGGTTTGAACTGAGTGTTTCTGGTTAATCCGATATTTGGTTAAATTGTAGCTTTTTATGTTATGAGACTTATGAGTATGATTTAAAGCGGATATTTTGTTTTTGCTTACCATGTAAAATTGTGTTCTGCTAAAATTTCAACACAGTTGCATAAGAATTAGAATAATCAAGAATAAGAACGATTCATTTGCAGAAAAAGGGTTTTGTACATAGATGTTCGTAAATATACATTGGTACTCCTTCTCCAGTTGTTTGTAACAACATGCAAATACATTTAATAAAAAAGATATTATTAGCTACATTTTATGGTATGGCGCAAGAAAACAGGTATTACGATATTTTTTACAATTGTTAGTATTTCAATCTTTTATTCAAATAACATACAATAATATAAAATGAGTAATAGGTAGTTAGTGAAAATAAAAATATCAAGTTCTAGAAAAAGTGTTATTCGATGTGGGGAAGGGCGGCACCATTGTCGAAGCCAAGCCATCTGGCAGCGGGCTTGAAGCGGTGGCGAGTGCCTCGAATGCACATGCTTGTAGCGCATATTACTGCGATATGAATGCTCGCTCGAAGCCAGCCTAGGATGTTAGTATTTTAGTTAATGTAAAAAATAAGTATAGTAAAATATAAAGAGGTACACCATCAGTTAGTACAACAGTTAAAGAAGTTGTGTCAGAACACAATAATACAAAACAATGTATCTCATGCGTCATAAACCATAAAATCATAAACACTGTAAAAGGGTGAATATTTAAGCGTTTCAGCCGTTTGATTTTGATGCCATAATTTTTGCCGAAGTTTCTAAATGTCTCAATGTTATACGTCGTCATTTGTATAAGGTACCGTGCCTCCTTCAAATGACAAAGTAGCACATTGTAACAAATAGAAATTTCGGCAAAAATGATTCCACCAAAATGCGTCGACGTCCCCTTCTGATTCCGGTTTGGATACACCGTGGTCTCTAATAACCCGAAAGATTTTAACCACGCATTTTTGATGTAAAAAAAAAACAAAAATATTGATGTAAAAAAAACCAAAAAGATGATTTGTCATTTTTGGCGAAAAAAAATTTTTTTTTAATTTTTTTTTTCATTTTTAAATGTATTTTACATGAAAAGTAAGTGTTATTCATAAAACTAGAACTTACAATGAGTGTTAAGGTTTTTTTTTACAAAAACCTACTTTATAAAGGTTTTATTTCTTACTTTTTGACATTTATTAATGAGGTTAGTGAGACTATTTTCCATAATGGCACCAACGCCGTTAAAAAGACTATTTGTACTGAGTAACAGTTGGAAAATACGTTTTTTTTTTTAAATTGGTAATAACTCTGAAACTAGGTGATATCCAGAAAAGTTTATTCGACATTATAGTTTCTAAATGTGGTCAGGAATACACTGTTAAAAACTTTCGGGTTATAAGTGACCACGGTGTATACTCTTAAGAAGTTCTTGTTTTCGATTAATAAAATGGCACATTCAATATAATAATAATAACAAAATAATCAAACAAAAGATTCAATAAAATAAGACCACAATTGATACTCTTGTCAGTCGTATGGATTGCCACAGACGATAAAAACTCGAATAAACAGTATGATTCACTCGATCTAGTTACTGTGAAATTGCTAGTTCCTTTACAAAAGCAACGTTAATTTGATTCGAAGGTCTCATACATTACTGTGTGTCGCGTATTACAATATTGAATGAGATTCAATTTGACCCGTAAAAGTGATCATTTATGTCAACAACTAAGGTGGAAGTACTAGTATCCGACGATGTACCAATACTCGACATTATATCTTGAGTTGCTATTCGATAAGATAAAATCGACAATTAGGGCATTTAAACGATGTTTAATATATGTGCCTTTAACGCGTCATATCCCAACTTTGAAATAATTAGCTTATATCTAAATTATTTGCATAATTTTAAGACAGGCTGACGGTTATTAGGACTGAGTGTTAATATTTCCAAAGTTCTCATATGTGACATTGAAACATGTACTGAAATGCCATCTATTGAGACTGCCAGCAAAAACACCTGACGCTTACTCATACAATGGAGTTGACTAAGAAAATTTGCAATTTTGAGAAATTTTGATAACGTCACCCTATAAAATAAATACTATTTAACAAAACGAACAAAACTCCTCTCCCAAAACACATGACAATACTTTATGATACAGATACAATGAAATTATAACATTTTAAAATAAATATAAATTAAACTTAAACTTATTCTAAAATACATTAGCATTATACTTTATGTAGATTTATTTATGAGCAAAATATCGTGATTCAAATAAATATTCTCTGTTGACATATTGCGCACTAGTACTTCAACCTTATTACGTTATTACCAAACTGAAGTGGAGTTGGGCAGGACACATTGCCCGGCAGCGTGATGGCAGGTGGACCAAAATGTTAACGGATAGGTGGCCGCTTTCAGACGGGAGAAGCGCAGGGCGTCCGACCGCTCGATGGGTGGACGATATTCGAAAGAGAGCGGGTCACTTTTGGATGAGGTTAACTCAGGACCGGGACGAACAAGAAGAGAGGCCTATGCTCAGCAGTGGGCGAATAACGGCTGAATATGATGATGATAACGTGAATAAATTCCTTTGTTACTATTTTCACTTATATAGTAGATTACATGCCAAGGCCGTTTAAGTGGAAAATGTCTCGGATGACGTGTAATTGTAGGCCTAGGCGAAGCCGGGGCCGACAAACACGTGATCCGAGGCTTTCCCATTTAACGGCCCAGGTGTGTATGTATACTATTTTTCTGCTCAACGGAACCGGCAGGCGGCAACGTAGTCTAGCGCAGCGGCCGGCAATGTGCTGTTTGATGGCCGGAGGGCAGAAAAAGTAGTTTGTCTGCGTCATTGATTCCCGTTTATTTATTAGCAATATTCTTGAAAGATTGAATTAATATTATAATATATGTTGTAATGAAATTGAACCCGATTCTATCCCAACAATGATAAATCTTAGAACAAAGTTGGCAACGGATACAACTAATAATCAGACTATGATGACGTAATCACAAATCATGACGTCACAATACCGCGTGACGTGTATTACCCGTGACGTCATTGTTTGTGATGTATGGTAACAGGTGAATTATGGGTTGGTTCCGTCTTTTGTCACATTAACGTAATTAATTTTTTATAGATAAATTGTTTATAAATATTAATTTTAGCATAATTTTAGTTCGTGTTTTTATTTTTATGTTAATAAACATAATATATAAAATTCATAAATGAACTGGATTTTTTTTTAACAATAAACCCTTTTTCAGTGCAGAGCTACTGCGAGAAGTGGTTAATTTTTGTCAGGTCGTTACTTCAGAGGTCCATGTGTACTGAAAAATTACATACGATACACGTACGAAAAGAAAAACATTCTTTCGCAGTTGTATCGTAACGTGCTATTTTAATTTTAATATTTGTGTGATATTTCTACGCAGGATCGTTAATCTTTAAAACAATTCATGATCATCATCATCATATCAGCCGAAAGACTTCCACTGCTGAACATAGGCCTCCCCCAAAGATGGTCACAATGACCGGCCCTGTGCCACCCGCATCGAACTCATGCGACTTTCACTAGGTCATCATTCCACCTTGTGTCCACCACACTTTAAAACAATTATACTTATGTAAAAAAATGTTATAAATATATTAAGTATGGTGAGTTAATTTTATCCTACAGTAATTTTTTGAAACAGAATTATTGGCAAATTAATTTTAGCGGAGAAGTATGTATTTGTACCCTGTTACCCCACGTAACTATGTATTGTGTATTAGTCAACCGAATTGTCAGTAATCTAAATTCCGAAATGGCCGAGATTTAGCAGATACTGACGACATTAACACATTGACAAAACCTCATTCATAAACACCATTAATGATCATTAAACGACTAAAATACCGATCTAATGACATGAACACATTTTGTGATAGGCACCAGAATTACCAACTTATATTTACCGTTTGAAAACACCAATGCGACTAAGGCTTAACAATTCAAAATAGGAAATCGACAGTCTGTAGTCACATTGACCGCAAACGTTAATTTTGTAAGCCAAAATAATCTTGCGGCTCTAAAACCTGGATATAAATGATTATTTCGCTTATGTAAACCACTGAAGGCAGATTTTAGGGTTTATATTGGTTTCGCGATAGCAAATGTAATGTTGTGTTCAGTTCACAAAGCATATGCAAATAAGGGTCAGTTCACATGGTTGTATTGTTTTGAGTGTGAATCTGTGTCGATAAAACTGACTAGTGACAATAGAGGATATAGGTATTTGCTTTTTGTCACACTGTTTCATTCAAGTAGGGCGTCATTGAAAAATACTTTGTATACTGTCCCTATTTATAGTTGAAGTTATACTTTGAACTAGCCTCCTAAGGCCCAAGGCGAAATTTGGCTCCTATAGTCATTGCAAACCACGATCCTACCAGTAGTACTATTGTTTTATACTCGTCCAGGCCCAAACATTAAGATCACATTTTTTAAATGTTATTTTACTTGTATGCCACCAACAGCTTCGAGGCATATTTACTATCAGTTTGTGATGCCTTTTTGGACAAATTGAAATGAATAAAAATTCAATATATTTTTTTTAGTAATTACGTCTGATTAGCTTGGTGCGAAATTTGAAAACAAAGTGTCATCTATTGTATAAGTCCTACTGGTAGGACCGTGGTATGCTATGACTTTACAACAGTTGAAGAAGCTGGGTCTGAATCACCAAGTTAATTATTACTACAGGAAGGACCTTGGGCCTTAGGAGGCTAGGGGCAAATAAATACAATAAACAAATGGATAACTATCCTAATATGATGACATACTAAAAATATTCCAATTTGTTGTAATTACGGCTAATTTAGTTCTTCTGAAAGCCACTAAGTACTACCTAAGAAAATAACTAAATCTTACTTTTTGGGTTTGGTCACGACATTTTTCTTCACTGAAGCTTAGTAATTAGTAATTTAAATAGTAGTAATTTAAATATACCTACATACAGGGGGATAACACAACGGTGCCGGTGATTCAAAATAGAAATGGGCCGTTCCCGGTAAATTCCCAATAACTATAGTGAAAGTTAGCATTTAGGAATATACCGGGAACAGCACATCACTTATTCAAGACAATAAAACATTAATTTGACAATTTTGAACAACTTATACTACAGAATCAAAGATGAAAACAAAAAAAATATATATTCCACAGAAATGGTCCAACATACGCTGACCAAAATATACAGAAAAGTTCTTATATTTTTCGGTTTTCATACTCGTATTTTGATCTCATAGTAAAATTGTTCAAATACTGTTAGATTCTTGTTTTGTACAATTCTGAAAAAGTTTCTACATTACGATCACGTCTACCTACGATATTGATAAAAATTGGTAGGTTGGTAGATTCAAGAGAGTAGCTGAGCAAGATCTCTCATTCAAAGATGTTATTAATGTGTAGTCTATCCATACAAAATTAAACCGAAAACCGAAGCCAAACCAGATCATTAGCCAAGGCAGTCAGTGTGAGGTTCCGGCTGGTTGGCGGCCGTAATGACGTCTAAAGCTGACTCGCACTTGACCCTTCAAGGCAAGGTCATCATCATCGTATCAAATGTTTCCTGCAATAGTGATAAATAAATAAATAAATCTCTTGGGGAATCTCACACAAATCGACCTAGTCCTAGTTAGCTCACTTAAGGCTTGTGCTGTGGGTATCAGGCGACGATATATTACTTAAATACATAGACAGACATGACCAAGGAACAAATATTTGTGATAAATATACAAACAATGCCCTCGCCGGGATTCGAGCCCGGAACTTCCAGCTTCGTAGGCAGGGTCACTACCATCTGGGCTATGGAGGCTGACAAAAGATACTGACGACAGCAGCATAGCAGTAGCTTAACTGAAGGGTCTGGAGGTAGTACTCTTTAAGCTGTTGTCAATTACTTATTGTTGAGAAGCTATTGAAAGTAATAAACATTTTTTTAGAGACTTTCTAATTTACATTGTTTGTCACCCTACAAGGATAACAGATCACAAGCAGATTTCACAATACATTACGCGTTCGAAAAAACTTTACATCATCAGCCTATCTCGGTCCACAGCTGGACATAGGTCTCTCCTATTAACTGTGAGTATAGACGCATTAGTAGGTAGGCAAGCGGATTGGCGGTCGCAGTAGTGTCCACTATGATGACGCTGCCGCCCATCATCTGTCTTTTATCAAAGAATGGTTAATGACACTTCAATCCCTTAGTCAGCTCTTACTACACTCACGGGAAGAGTTGGAGTAGTGACAAATGTATTCTCAGCAGTAACCACATGGCATATCAAAAGAATGGAAGAAAAATTTCATCGAATCAAAATAATACGACGGAAATACATTCCAACAATCAGAAATAAGTGCCAACAACAATACGTCTCTATAAAATCCCTCGCCAATTCAAAGATTCCAAAGATAAATCGCTTCCATAGCCTATAAAACACGAAAACCCCATTTCTGAGGGTCCCATATCCGTGATACCATCGGAAAGACAGGAACTTGAAGTGTCGCGACAAACATTACCAGTATTTTTCAAAAAGATCTTAAAGACCGTGTTTTTTATGGGGGATATGTCATTTTGTGTAAGACGTATCCATCCGTGACCCCCTAACTATTGAGCTTGGTGTACAAGGGCAAAGATATCGATGCGTGCAAAGTGACAAATACCGTATACAGAACTCTATTAATATATGGTCACATCCATGTGATATGGTATATCATGTCAGCCTCCGTAGCCTAGTTGGTAGTAGACCCCGTGATCCCAGCGAGGGCATTATTTGTGTATAAAAACAAATATTTGTTCCTCGGTCGTGGTTGTCTACGTGTTTATGTCTTTCTATTACATATATTATATCGTCGCCTGGTACCCATATCACAATTATTAATTGAGCTTACCGTGGGACTAGGTCGATTTGCGTAAAGATGTCCCACGATATTTTATTTATCTAATAATTAAACATTTACAGCCGGGCTAAGATGTAAATTCTAAATGAAAATCTCACATTAAAAGATTAAGTTAACTTTATGTTCGACGTGTATTTAGTTTCGAACCAATGTCCTCATCGTTCGGGGCTGATACCTTATCTCGGCTACTTTTCTCATGTACATGCAATCTTTTATAAAGCTAAGCGCTCTTGATCATACTCAAATATTAATATAATAAATTATTTAAGTATACAAGTCTGGCAGCGTGGTGATCATAGTCAGAATACATTTGTCACCTTTCCAACTCTCCCCCTGGGCATCGTAAGAGTCGACTAAGTGATTGAAGTGTCACTAACTAAGAATTTATAGAAGATTGACGACAGCAGCAGCGTCTTCAGACTGGACACACTATTGCGATCGCCAATCCGCTTGGCGTTTATGGGCATATGGCGTTTAATGGTTGGCAATTATGGTCATTACATCCTAATGCGTCTCTATGTATGTTATAAGGGCTAGAAAATTTGCCGCAATCTATTGTGGCAGCCCTGTTTTATAGTTCATTACTAATACCCGTTAAGTCTAGGAAGTTCCAGATTCTTTGAGCTGTAATATGTTCTGTACCTCGTCAGCTTGAAGTACTTGGTACCTAGGTGAATACTTCTTATGTATAGAGAGGTCTATGGCTAGCAGTAGACTAAAAAGGCTAATGTCGACCATAACGTTATTACTTAAAGACACACATCAAAATAATTATGTAATGGAGTAATATGATCTGTTCCTTAAGTTCTGCACTTTATTTACTTTTAGGAATAATTTCGCTCTTATCCTATTGTAAATCTCATGTAATCTGTATTTTGTAAAATGAAGAGTTACTACTCTACTATTACTTTTATTCCTCTCAATAAATCTTGTTTTTCTGCAACCTCACGCCTACATTATGTCAAAATTTGCCAAATCAATTTGGGAATTTGTCTAATTGACATAGAGTAAAAAATTTAATTGAGGTTTATGTCCTTTAGGTAGGAGACATGAAGGCAGGAGGTTAGTCAAAATACTACTCGATATATTTTGTCATCATCATCATAAACTTAAGAGCTAGGCTAGCACTTTCCACGCTTCTCTTTCCTGGGCTTTCTCCTTGACTGCTTGATACGACACCACGTGCACCTTTTCTTTTATTTGGTCCATATATTGTAACAACTCGTATTTTATATCCCGTGTGTTATAATGTGTGACTATAATAGCAGTCGTCAGGCATCGTTGCACGTCGGCTTCTGTTTTCGAAATTTATTGGGGTTTGGTTAAAAAGTGTGTAGTTATTTAATATTCGTGCATGCTTCACTGACTTGAAGTACGGAGAGGGATATAAGTCAATTTAAATAGGTTATAAATATCGTTTCGGGCATGACGTTACACCCGTGATTGCAGACTGAGGAGAATGTATCAACACCTTCTAACTAGTTGGGGTTTTGCGAATTATCCGTAGGTACTTTAACTTGATTATTCAAGTCTAGCACTCACTTCTATCCCATCCTAATGGATTGTGACTAAGGATTACACACAAAACTCACAACATCCAATGGCTTCAAAATGGATGTTTACCACGCATTTGTAAATCACAGGATTCTACGCGGACGAGATTCCTTGCCATTCATTTGGATTAAAATTCCTATGTTTCTTAATTTCAATAGCTGCACAAACTTTTCAGCTATGATGAATACGTTCGGTTCAGAGAACTTTCTGGTTATGGAGCTCAATCCAGTGGTTTGATCCGGATTCTAACAAATGCTTGGCCACATTCGTTTGACGCTTTTTAATAGCCGTTATATACATATGTTCCTTGAGCCTCGCTATGGTGCATTTGGTTTCCCCAATATAGGAACTGCCGCAACTGCAATAAATCTTATAAACGCCCGGTGTGTAATAAGGTAAAAAATCCTTAGGCCACCTTAGATGTTATGCATTCATGCATCAGCCTATGATAGTCCACTGCAGGACGTAGGCCTCTCCTATTAACTATGCAATACGCATTAGGAGGTAAATGCCCATAATCGCCACGCTGGGCAAGTGGATTGGCTATCGCAGTAATGTGTCGACTGTGATGACGCTGCTGCCCATCATCAATCTTTTATCAAATAATGGTCAGTGACACTTCAATCCCTTAGTCGACTCTTAAAACACCCGCAGGAGGAGTTGGGGTGGTGACAAATATATTCTTACTGCCGTCACCACACGGCCAACGACGATAGATGCCATGCCACTTTTATATTTCATAGCATGTAAATCAATATAACATACTTGTATTAAAGTAACGAATGTTAAACTAACCAAAACCATACACGGGTCATTAGGCCCGGAATGACGGTTAGGCGATGGTTTGATTGATTCGAGCCGATCGTTTAGCGGGGCAACCGGGCTTGACGGAATGTGGGGTCTTCTATAACAGGGAATGAGGTCTGAATCGGAACTGAATGAGAACAATTTTTTGTAACCTAACAAGACATCAAATCATCAACTTTTCTCTGGATGGTTCTGGATGGACCACTCCTTTCAGCTATGCTTTTGGACGCATTAGGAGGTAATGCTCAATCACTGCTCTAGGTGCTTAGACAAGTTGCCAATCGCTAACGCTTAATTGTCAATCGTAAGCGAAAGGCAGCTAACTATCATTGTCGCACTAATATAAAAGAGTGACAGAGAGGGAAAACTACCATACGCTACTAAGCGATTGGCAACTTGGCTAACCATCTTGATCAGTCACGCTAAGGAATCGAGTATTGGCGATCGCAGTAGTATGCCCTTTAATTTTATTATGTTGCCCATCATTACCTTTCTCTGCCCCTTTATCCCTCTATGTATGTTTAAATCTTTAATACTACGCAATGGATTTTGATGCGGGCTTTTTTGATAGATGGAATGTTGTAAGAGGAAAGTTTTAGTATCAGAATTGTACCTGTGCAAAGCCGGGGCGAGTCGCTAGTCACAAATAAATGACTAATCAGTGACATTTCAATCCCTTAGTCGATTCTTATGACAATTACTACACCCACAGGAAGATTATTGGTGGTTACAAACGAATTCATACTGCCGTTACCACGCGGTCAGATTCAGACAGCGTCGTAAGATTATTTATCCGAAAATATTTATATGCTCCAATAAATCTATGCCCAAATACTAACCTGAACCCTTTATTCGTAGTGGCGCTATCTGTCATGGCCAGTGGCCCCCATCGGCGTGTGACGGGCTTTTTGACAGACCTGTCAACCGGAACACCGTGCGGCGGATATGTTGACCATTTTATGGCGCATTTGCATTAACAACCGATTATAGGTGTAAAACAATAGGGTTTGATTATGCGAGTAAAAAAGGGACACGAGATACAAGACTAATTAGTTACTTTTTCTAAACTGACTGAAATCTAGTGTAACCAGGAAAGGAATTTTAATTTTAGATAGTGAATAGCATAGAATTAGGTATGGACCAAAATCGCTAGAAAATGGCAGTTATCTCAAGAAGTCCGGGCAGATGATTATGTCGATGATGACGAGACTCCTTTTCAAAAGCACCAGAGATTGCTTAAAATAGGGAGAATCGAAAATAATGGAGGAAGAATTCATTCTGGAAAAATACATCACAAGTATGTTAATAAAATATTAAGGATAAAATTTATGAAGATTAAAACAAATTGAATGGTTATGAAATAAAATACAAATATAATGAACTAATAGAGAGTAACATGAAATCGAGAATGATGGTTATTTTGACGAATTTAGAGTAATTGAATAAGCTTGGTTAAAACGATTAGAGTTTTGTTTGATTGTACTCAAGTGACATAACTTCAAGACCGGTAACCAAGCACTAATTAAGCAATAGTGTAATAAGCAAAAGCAATATAGATATTGTTACACAGAAAAATGGAAACTATTACACAACAAAAACAATCTACAATAATAACTTATTTCCTAAGCATAAAAAACATTAAAACAATGGGCAAGACAATAAACTAGATGCAATTATAAGAGGATCGTGACAGTCGAGAGGAAACGAGAAATTACTTACTATTACAGCGTTATTAGTAGGATCGGTGGACTGTGGGGCGACTGATTATAAAAGAGATAAGTAAGCATTGTCAACGTTGTACAGACAGGAATTGACAGTACACGAAGAATGACAGCCTGAAAGAGAGAAAGAAAACATCTTTATTGCCACCAAAGACAGAAAAAAAAACAAAAGCAAGTATTGGAGTATTGAGTTTCATGATGTCGAAGATCTTGCAGCCAATTGGATTGCTGAAGAACTAAAACAATAGACGATTTTGGGGACCCATAGGTACATTCAACGCTCATTTCTTCTCAGAGCGTTCCTTTTGGTTGAGATCGTCACCAACAACAACGTCTTTTCACTGACGCGGCCAAATGGGCTACCTTTTCCTAACTGAGACAAGATTCAAAATAAATTGAAAAATACTTATTTAATTACCTTGTAATAGCTAATAAAAGCTGAGGAAACTATTTGTGCGTCTCCAAAGATAATTGTTACTACCAAAAATGAATTAACTGTTTACTTATTGTAAAATTCATATTTTTGATTGCTATTCTAAAGCTATCAGTCGTTTTTCTATGGAAGATCTGCGTTAATCTATCCTAGTCTGTGTCTGCATTAACGTCGCAGATCTCATATGACGATGGAGAAGTAATTACGCCATTAAATTATTAATACCACAATTGGACATTCTTCGGGTGAAGGATTCCCATCGTCATCTTGTGATCTATCTGACTTGTTTCATGGAAATTAATTACCTATATTTACTTAGTATGAGTTAGTAAGACAAAATTGTAGCTGAATTTGTGATTTTATTCTTATACCTTGAAAAGAGTCACTAGTTACTTATATTGTATGTATTACATACAGGGTGTTTGGTTAGCGGTGTCGGAGCTTTTAAGGGCTTAAACTACAATCAATTTTATCGATAAATTACCAAATAATTTTTTTTTTGTGCCAACGATAATGAAATGGCGGCCATTTTAAAATTTCAAACAGACGAATACGGGCGCACGTGATATTTCTGGAATTATACGTTTGTTATCGGTCCTATCCTTGCAAAAAAAATTTCGTTAGAGAGCTCATTAGATAAGCAAACTAATTAAGCTAATCATTTGACTCAACTATTTGAACAAGAAGGCAAAAAAAAATTTTTTTAATTAAAAATAGTAAAAAATTCACCTTAATTTTTCAATTAATTTAATTTTGCATGAAAACTAGGTCGTTAAGATAGAATTTTGGTGCTGTTATTTGTTAGTACAGGATGTTAGCTAAAACACAACACCATAATTACAGTTATACCTTAAGTACTTTAGGAATTAGAAGTGCTCAAACATGCACTGGATGGATGGAAGGCGGCCACTTCACTAGTCAGTACACTGCTGACATTCATTTGCTTATGGATTTTGCATCGGGAGCGCTAAATGCAGCTGTTTTGGTGTATGTTTGAGCAATTGTAATTCCTAAAGTACTTAAGGTATAACTGTAATTATGGTGTTATTTTTTAGCTAACATACTGTACTAATAAGTAACAACACCAAAAACCTATATTAACGACCCAGTTTTCATGCAAAATTAAATTAACTGAAAAATTAAGGTGAATTTTTTACTATTTTAAATAAATAAAAAAATTTTTAGCCTTTTTGTTCAAATAGTTGAGTCAAATGATTAGCTTAATTAGTTTGCTTATCTAATGAGCTCCCTAACGAGATTTTTTTGCAGGGATAGGACCGATAAGAAACGTATAACTCCAGAAATATCACGTGCGCCCGTATTCGTCTGTATGAAATTTTAAAATGGCCGCCATTTAATTATCGTTGGCACAAAAAAAAAATTGTATGGTAATTTATCGATAAAATTGATTGTAGTTTAAGCCCTTAAAAGCTCCGACACCGCTAACCAAACACCCTGTATACAGGATATTACAAAAGTGGTGCTATAGGATAATAAAAGATGAATCTATTAATAATATTGAACAACTTTTACTAGTTAATTGACCAAATGTATGAAAATTAAACAAAAAATCGACGCTTCCATAAGTTTTAGCCCATATGGAACATAAAAAATTTAAGGATGTATGGTTTTTTTCTTGAGTTTTCATAATATATTCTCCCTTAGTAAAAGTTGAAGTTAGAAGTTCATTATTTTCTGTTACCTTCTTCAAAACAAGCAACCTAATCTATTTACTAACTTTGAAATTATGCTGAAAAATCTTGAAACAGAAACATACTTTGGGCTCCTAAACGAAATGAAATATAAATTAGGATGTTGAAAATGGTCATCATATTTTTGTTCCTATTGCTGTGAACTATCGATTCCTAAAACTTAATCAAAAATAATAAAATTATTAATCTAAATGTTCGAAAAAGACTTTACCTTAGTTTCTGCAATTACTTCCGCATAAGCATAAACCCCAATGAAGTAGGGAAGCATTATATACTCCAGTACATAATGCTTCACTAAGATCTTCAAAAATAATGGCATGAAGCATTATCATCGCCTCCAAGTACAATAGAAGAACAATTCTGATATTATCGAACCGATTGGACACGCTTAAGGCCGCTGTAGATGTAGGAAGACGATTCTATGTGAAGATTGTGCTACTACGATAACTCGATTATAATCAGGGCGAGTTTCCTGCCACAGACCACGTTTTGATAAACGCAGTGTAGGTCGTGCAAAAGATGAACCGACGAAATTTATGAAAATCGCCTGGAGATATTGGATGCAGATCGGTTCCAATCAGTGTATGGAGATCAAAGGTGAGGTTCAGCAGTGGACGCCTTATGGCTGAAATGATGATGATCAATTCATTGAATTTGAATGTAACCAAGCAAATTTGGCCGTATAGTGACGGTAGTAAGAATACATTTGTCACCACCTCCAACTCCTGCTGGTGTCGTAACAGTCGATAAAGGGATAGAAGTGTCACTGACCATTTTTTGATAAAAGATTGATGATGGGCAGCAGTGTCATCATAGTAGACATATCACTGCAATTGCCAATCCGTTTGCGTGGTGATTATAGACATTCCTCCTAATGAATGTATGAATGAATGAATAAATTTATTTCAGACCAATGTCCATATTGCATTAATTATTAATTACTAATGCGTCGTCGCTAATAAGGAAGGCAAACGTGGACTATCGTAGGCTGATAAAGATGTGAAGCATTTTTTTTGTGCTAATAAACGTATCTTATTGATCGATGAATGAGGTGGCCCTTCAAAGTCAAAAATCAAAGTCAAAGTCAAACTATTCTTGATTCAAGTAAGCTTATTAATAAGCATTTTCGAATTAACTGACACTATCAAGAGAGAAAAAAGAAATCTACTACTGGTTCTAACCCTATACCTTCGGTTCTCGATGTTGGAATAAATAGTAGGGCTTTGCGATCATTATACTAAGATACGTACGTCGCACACACTTCCTCGCTCCGCTCTGTTACGTCAGTAAGAATGTTCGATGGCGCACATTTCGGCGTCTCCAGTTATGCCAGAAATTAAGCTTACTGAGCGTATAAATCAAACGTATCGCTGATTTTGTCGTTTCGCAGGGGGTGACGTTTCTCTTGATTGGTAGATTATAAAGGGTATATGAGGGACATTTGAAGCAATGTATATCACATCATGAGACAATTTCAGTCCACTGATGTAAACGGGCCTCTCCTACAACTTGCGTACTTTCACGTAATGTTCATAATCGCTACGCTGGGCAAGCGAATTGGCGATTTCAGTTATGTGTCCACTATGATAACGCTACTGCCCATCATCAATCTTCTATCAATAAATAGTAGTCGTAGTAAATTACTTTATTGTACACAGAATATGTTACAAAAACAGTTATACTGAAATGTAGGTCAAAGGCGAAATTATCCCTGTAAGGGATCTCTTCCAGCTAACTTTTAAGAGATTGAGTGGAGAACCGAAAAATTAGATAGTCAGTGACACTTCAATCACTTAGTTTTGTCTTCTCGTTGACACGCCCGGGAAGAGTTTTGGCAAAAAATATATGTACTCAGAAGTATTTTTTTGTGCTCTACGCGGCAATGTTGACTTTATTTTCGAGTTTAGTATTTGGAAAATAGTGGTCAAGTATAATCATGTTCAACGCTTTTTGTGATATGGGATCGCGGCCTCAAAATCGCCGTAAATAGGAGGTGTGATGTGTCAAGGTCAATTCCAAACATTGAGTTTTAGTAGATTAGTTACTCTCTCTTTCCTCTCTCTCCTCAGCATGATTATTCCCATCTGATTGTGGGGTCTGCTTTTCCTGTATTTTCCTTCCACTTCGCACGATCGGACGTGTCGTCTACTGTAACGTCGCAAGCTCTCATGCCTTTTGCTATTGTATCTGCCCATCTCATCTTTTTAGTAGATTAGTTACAGTGATCCCAAATTGTTTGTTCAATATTTTATACCTAATCACCAAATTAATAATTAAAAAACCGACATCAACCGATTTCTCCAAGATTCCATCATCAGACCCCAATTTGGTGCCAACGGGACCACCTCAGGGACCATAAAAAAATCGGTTCGGTCGAATTGAAAACGTTCTCATTTTTTGAAGGGTGTTAAAAAGATGTCATGAGATGTCAATCAGAAATAGTTGATGATTTAATACCTACTATGTGCTCCTGGAGTTTCACTAACAAAGTTATTATAGTTACTTAGCATGTTTGTCTAGTTTTCAGTACCCAAGTTATCTAGAATCCAGAATCGCAAATAGTCGAGAATGCCCGGTACCGGGAAGACGCATATTTCCAGTTTTTGTGAAGCTAAATCATTCGGCGGTGCTCATCCGCGTTTAATTAGGATTAGTAGGATGGACGGACGCGTGCGACTTTTAGTCGCAGTGTAATCGCAGCGACTGTATAGTCGGACTATACAAGGTGGCTAAAAAATAAGGGCATTCCCGTAGCCAGTGAGCTTTTGAAACTCAAAATACCCTTAAGGGTTTTTTGGAAGTATCAGAAGAGTCATTTTTTTCTAAGTTGTCTATGTCTGCCCCACTTTTTTTTGGCTTTGGAAATTTTGATATGATTTCCACTCAGAATCGCGAGCTTTTTTGATACTGATATAGGAGAGAATTATTGTCCCAACATATTTATTTGAAAACAATAGCCCAGTAGGGTCGAAATATTTTGAAAACTATACGTAAAATAATACATACTAAGTGCGACACACACTATTAAGTAATATTTACCACTATTAGTTCTTCATCTTGAACTAATCACAAAAAAAATAAACAGGCAACTCTTGTATTTTTTTAATTTTAATGAACCTCAAAAAATACCAAAATAATTTAATATATTTATTTTGTGTAATAACTCAAATCGTTTTATTAAATATGTTTTGAGTTGTATTTTTTAAGTTATGTATATCAATTTAAATATTGGATGACATATACCAATGAAAAGAAATATTTAAATTCATAGCTGTTTTATTTTTACCGTGTGTTAATTTATTTATTTATAGAATCAGAAAAACGTATTACTGTCCACAACTCATGTTTAACCCCGTATATAGATTAATATTCTCGTGTGCAACCACCCTAGCCACATATCACTCCGTCGTATCACGATTAACATGTCCAGAAGCAGGAACACAACATACTAATGCCCGACAAAGATATATTCATTACTCGAGTAATTCCGCTAGGAAATACATCATTAATTCATTATTAGATTATTACGTATTATTGTGACTAAGCTCTTCGGTGTTATTTTCTTAGATATTAATTTGTAAGTATAAAATAATATATAATATCCGCTGGAGGGGCCGAAACAGCAAAACGACGCAAATATATCGCTCTTTCGGATCAGCATATATTTGTGGCTTTCGCTGTCGAGACCCTGGCCGAAAACTTATAGCTCAGCTAGCCAAAAAATTGTTCGAGGTCACCAGGGATCCCAAAGCTGGCTCGTTCCTCGCACAACGGATAGGTATAGCCACCCAAAGGGGGAACGCAGCCAGTATTATGGAAACCCTCCCACAATGTTCGGATCTCTGTGACCTCAACTAAAGGTGCGTTCAAACTAAAAGAGCATTCGCCATTCTAACCCCCCACTCTACGAAATTCGATCGTTACACAAAACGTGATTGTTTGATTTCCTAGAACGGGGGATAGAACAGCGTATGCTCTTTTGGTTTAAACGCACCTTAAGTAGTTCGATGTTCTTAGCATTTTCATGTATTTATTATTTTTCTATGTTTTTTATGAAATGAATTCCCCATTGAACATTAAAAAAATATATAAAATTCATCATCATAAATTTAAGAGCTGTGCTCTTGCCGGTGGAGCAGCTTCCATGAGTACCTGTCCAAAGTTTTTTCTTTAAGATTATGATACGACAAATTTCTCTTTCAGTTGGTCCATGTATGCTATTCTTGGCCTGCCACTCTTCCCTCTGCCTTCTCACATCGTCAGCCTATGATAGTCCACTGCTAGACGAAGGCCTCCCCCATTAAATAATGCGTATAGACGTATTAGGAGGCAAATGCCCCTAATCACCACGCTGGGCAAGCGGATCGCAGTAATGTGTCTACTATGATGACGCTGCTGCCAATCATCAATCGTTATCAAAAATGGTCAGTGACACTTCAATCCCTTAGTCGACTATTTACGACACCCGCGGGAGGAGTTGGGGTGGTGACAAATGTATTCTTACTGCCGTCACACGGCCTTCTACTTAAGTATAAAATTATGTCTATTAAATTTAACAAGTGCTTAAATAAATAATAAAATAAATAAATATCTTGGGACATCTTACATAAATCGACTTAGTCATGCAGTAAGCTTAATTAATGTTTGTGATGTGGGTACCAAGCGGCGATATATATAATAGATAGATACATATAAATACTTAAATACGTAGACAGACATGACCAAGGAACAAACATTTGTGATAAATAAATACACAAATAATGCCCTCGCCAGGATTCGAACCCGGAACTTTCAGGTTCGTAGGCAGGGTCACTACCAACTAGGTTACGGAGGCTGACAATTATTGACAATCAATCATTCGTTTTTAATAATAATTACTTTTTCACTTCTCATGCTCTTAAAATGTTATTTTAATCCCTGCATATCGGGACTAAAACTCTTTATTAATCTCTAGGGACTAAAGTAAATTTTTTTTAATTGACGTTGGAAACCCGTAAACAGCCACACTCACGGTGTTCAAGAATAAAGGATAGTCGCCATTTTCAGTGTTTGTGTATGGACCACTTTTGTGCATGCCGTGGATACAACCTCTAAACTTTTTTTTTATTGACTTTCGAAACCCCTAAACAGCCATTTCTGGTGTTTATGATTTTTGAACGAGCGATTTTTGCCATTGGAAAAAACCTCAAAATGTCAGTCGTGTAAAAATATTAAGGAAAATCGATTTTTTTTCTTGATATAAATAGGTACATGCATATTTAATACTTGTTTAATATATGATTAAGATTGAATCAAATTTATTACTTATGTTATGTTTTAACCAATTAGCTTCAAAATAGATTGTAGTTAGCTCCAATTCGTTGGCTAAATATACAAGTATTTAAAGCGTCATATTTCGAAAAAGGAATACAGATAAAAACTAAAACGCGGAACGAATTTGATTGCTTATTTTTGTGTTTATGTCCATAACTAATATTGTTCAAATCGTATAATTTACGATGTCACGTCATGCGATGAAGAAGTATTAACGCCTTACTCCAGTATAAAGAAGAATGCAAAAGAGGTGGTGCAAAATCTTTTGCCGCCGAAATCTAGTGTAATATTCAAAAGCGTATCAAACTTTTATGGATTGGAAAACTGGAAAGCAAATTAGGTACCAACATCATTTATGGAAGGCGTATTTCTGACATATTTTGATGAAAAATCTAAGAAATGTCAACCGTCATCACCTTGTAGCATATATTCCATGCTTAAAACCACACTGCAACAAAACCATATAACTTGAAAAAGTTTGCGAACTTATCGTCAAGTGGCCATGTTCCGAAGAAATCGGAAGTTTTGACATCGCAGAACATATAATTTTTTTGTTTCTTACTTGTTCTTTCTGTTAATAAATACTGAGATTTTTTCCTCGCATTCTAAGTGAAAAGTAGAGTGTTTAATTCGGGACTAAACAGCCATAATGACACTCGAACTACATCCACCCTCGCTACGCTCGGGTGGATAAATATCTCGTGTCGTAATGGCCTGTTTTAGTCCCTCGTTGAACAATCTACTATTACATCCATGTAATTATGCTCATTTGTTATTTTTGTTATTGTGCAATGAAGATGAAATACAGTCATCCATAAAATAAGTACAAACTACAAGTAAACAAAGCAGTAAGTAATTAACATATCATCATCATCACCATATCAAAGGCATCCACTGCAGAATATAGGCCTCCCCCAAGGGTTTCTACAATGACCAGTCCTGCGCCACCCGCATCCAGCGGGCTCTTGCGACCTTCGTCAGGTCATCAGTCCTTCTTGTGGGAGATTGAACATCGGTATAATTTTATTTTATTCTAACCGTTTCCATTATTTCTCGCTGTTGATATATTTTCTAACTCGTTACTAAACCCTTTTAGCAGATAAAAGATAAACTAAGATAATGATCATTTGAAATGGAACTATTGTAAACAAATGCCGAACTGAAAATGGTACATTTAAATAAGCAATTGTTAGTAACCATTGCGTATATCCAAACATAAGGTAATTTAACTATAACAATTAACTATGTGAACTCGATGTTAGATAGTAGATCCTTCTGATCACCAATATTTTCCACACTTTTACGAAACCTCCTATCTAGTCTCACTTTAATTCCAAATCCAACGATATGTACAATTTTCAAGGCTCGTTTTTGAATAACAGAACTAAAAACACTATTTTCCACAAGCGATGTTTCGTCAATTTCAATTTGAACTTTACCAAACACATATGCGGTTCAATTTACAACAACAATCAGTAAAAGAAGACGCGATATGAAGCCTTCGTATTCTTTGTCAAAACAGTCTAAGCGCCATCTAGTTTGCGCTATTGTTATGACTTTTTTCATAGAGTTTGAGATACTCCTGCGCAGCAGTGCGTACGCTTCCGAGCATTGTGTGTATCAGCAGTTGTGCTTATTTCTGCTTATCTGTGCTTATCGTGCTTGACATGTTTCTGGACAAATGTGGGCTTTAATTGTTAACTAATTCTAGTCTGTGGTATAACGGTTAGATTAACTGTTATTTTTAATTAAATGGAAACAATGGAGTTTTTAACTAATTTCTTTTTAGGATAATTTCGTTGGCATTTCAGTTAATAAAGAAACACTGCATTTTAACATTTTGTAGACATATTGTAAGTTGTAATAATAGTACTCGTACAGTTCCAAAAATCGGATTTATTTTACATATTATTATGTGTAAATGATGTAATTACATAACTTTCTATACTCACCGATTCGCACTATACAAATTTGTCTTTTGGTTCAAGTCTACAACCCCGGTATCCATAGGCTCTGGTAGATGCTTACTAGGACCGTATGCTTATTAATTACCACATTTAATTAGACAATAAAAAATATTGACATTTAATAATAAAAAAAACATAAAACTGGGTATATTTCTACCTATTTTCAAAAAGAATCTCCCGTTGACTTGAAATACTCAAGTGTCCAAATGATTATTATTAACATATTGTTTTGCGGCCCTCTTCAACGAAATACGAATAACTGTAGAATGTTGCCTCATTCCTAAAAAAATGTTCCATCACATACGATAACTATATGATGGAACATAAGATATATCGTACTCATTTCAATATTCAAGTGCACTTGATCCAAAAGGAATAGTTAAAATAATACACCAAGTTCAAGCAACGATCAAAATGATTACAAAAGAAAATCAGAAATCGTTTATATTCACATCAAATAACACCTTGATTTCACCATAAGCTACTTGAAATGATTTTACCATCGTTTAGAAAAAAAATATTGTCACCTACTTGGTAGACAATCGAGCGATTTTTGAAATCACAAAATTATTTCTGCCCTTAATAAATCAAAAATCATTGCATTTTCAATCTTATAACTATAAACTTAAAATCTACGATATGAGGATTTATGTTTTAATGATTTCAGTAATTTATTCAAAAAAGGTGTCAAGTAATTTTCAACCTTGCCTCCTTCAATCTAGTTCAACATTTTCTTCATACGCCTCTTTTTGTTTCTTTAGCAAATACCAAATCGAATAACCCATCCGCTATAGAAACCTATTCTAATGTAAACTCTCTCCTATGACATTAAGGTAGTAAGTTATCTTTCGGGATGGTAAACGTAAGTTGGTACAGCACCTGATGATAATGACGTCACGCTGTGTGACGGTGGATGTATTAAAATCACATTACGCATGTGTGGGACAGTTACGTATTCACGCGTCTGAGCATTTATTGTGATTCCAAATCGACAGTTGACATCGCTTTAGGTATTATTGAAGCTTTCAAAACAATATGAAAACATGCTATAGAGCTTTTCTAATAAATCATTAAATTAAATAAATAAATATATTGAGACATATTACACAAATCGGCCCAGTCCCACGGTAAGCTCAATCAAGGCTTGTGATGTGGGTACCAAGCGACGGTATATATATAATAGATAGATACCTACATATAGATACTTAAATACATAGACAGCCATGACCAAGAAACAAATATTTCTGATAAATAAATACACAAATAATGCCGTCGCCGGGATTCGAACCAAGAACCTCCAGCTTCGTAGGCAGGGTCACTACGAACTAGGCTATAGAGGCTGAAATTGATTGTCTTGGAAAATCTGGAATCGAATTAGCTGCTAACCTTTCGTCTGAGGTTGCTAAACATCAATACAATATTGAATTCGAATTATGAACCAATTTGAGTTCAGTAGGTACTTATTGTACGGATCGAAATATAGACGAAGGGATCTAATAATCAAGAGATCTCAAGAACAAAATACAAATCTACTTGTCACCCCAAATGGTAAATTACAATTCATAATACTCGTAAACCTGATGTTGCCTGTCAAATTGGGTTTTCTACAGGACAAAGCAAGAGGTGGTGCTAAACTACTGTTGTACATTGATGGTGACTTATATTGCCAGAATTCCTAATGAAACGTGTATGTGTCTGTGAACTACATGTTTGTGTTAGTTTTTAGTAAAACGTCCCACTTTGTCGCTTACCATAAAGACGAGATTTCCTTGTATCTTCATATGAATAAACTTACAAAGCGGCTTCATGGCAAACGACAAAGTGGGACGTTTTACTAAACTCACTCACTTTATCGCTTATTCTTTAAATACAGAAATTACAAATGGGCTGGTATACTACTATACTTGTAAGGGTATTCGCACACAATAGTTGTGCTCCCCTATCAGGTAAGATGGACAAAACTATTTCAAGATTTCATTGCTCGGAATTGACCACTAGGACCATTACTTTATTCGTTCCCGATAAGTACTTGCGTAGCCGAAACCATCACCTCCTTGCTGAGAAGACAGCCCGTACTTCAGCTTACCAAGGCACGCACGTGCCTTGCTGAACAAACTTTTAATTATTGTACCTTACTGCGACTTATTTTTTGAGAAGCTATCCACATTGAAACCCCGTTTATTGAAGTTCTGCGAGGATATTAATTAATTGTATGTATGTCATTAAATTTTCATAGGGTTGTTTTTACTGTACTTTGTCATACGACGCATTGGCTTAAGCTGTAATGTTGTATGATGTCTATTTTTAAACAAATAAATTAGATGACTATGAGATGTAATAATTTTTATTAAATTGGAAACATACAGATTCTCTGTCACTTTTAACGTTATTTCCTGAAATCAAAACCTTGAGTAGCCAAACGCCCAACCGATCTCACAATAGTTATTTCCAAGAAAAATATTTCAAGCTTTGACAACGCCCATGATATATATCCAATCCTTCCCGGTTCCGAGCTAGCGACGCACAGACACACAGATTGATGACTTTACAGCTGTAACCGACGCGCCATTGATTCTTCCACTCATATTTCCAAAAAAAACATAAGCGCCTGTAATTTTGATGGCGCTTAAGCTGTTTTGCGCGATGGATTCCATGCTATTTTGATCATATTTATTTTGATGTTGGCACTCTATAGTTTTGACGATCCATTTATCATAACAGTTTGTTAGGCGTGCTGTAATAATAGACGTTTTTACAGCAGTGTTTGTTGTGAATATCGATATACATTGGACGCGTAAAATTGTCGTAGGTTTCATTTTTGTAGTAAGGTGTCTAGGATAAGATTAATAATAAACAAAAATATTTGATGTAAGTAGGTCTCAGGAAAACAAACAAAGTGTAAAATCCTTTGGTTATAAGGGCGCTTGCTATCACTATTACTTGACTTTTCCATTTTTATCTACAATATATTATATTATATGTTTTGTAGGATAGTTGATTTCAACTATAACATTCATTCTATAACCTACTGTTTGTACCTAATATTTTTAAAGACGTAAATAATTAATTTGATATTTTTTTGTTAATTAGGTCAATTAAGGAACGAATGATCGGTAAAACAAATCTGTATGCAGATTGATTCGTTGATACCTAAAAAATGCCTTGAAGGTTATTAAGATAAATTGACATTATATTTATTGAATATTATTTATCAATCTTGTAGATTATTATTACGTTAACCCCAACGAAAATTACAGGAAATGCTGTTGTGATAGGTAAAAGGATACAAAATAAACATAAGATCGTTAATTACTAAAAATAAAATTACAAAAATACATTGAAATATTGACCGAACCGGGTTACTCACCTAATATAATATCGTACTTTGGTCAGTACACCCCAAGAGGATCCTCTTAATGGGTCGAAGCATGTCGAGCATTAAATTACGCTAATAACAATGCAATACAATAACTCTTTATTGCACCTCAAAAATAAATACAGAGGTAAACAAAAGGTGGCCTTATCGTTAAAGACCGATCTCTTCTTGAAAACCCTTGGATAGAGGAGATAAGAAAGTAAAAGTAGGTGGTGCGAAAACCGAGAAAATAATAATGCTACAATA